>DWON01000347.1:0-35886 GCA_018251015.1 Phocides pigmalion okeechobee | reverse complement strand
ATAAAGTTAGCGACTTATTCAATTAAACCATCACGGCAATCTAGTGTTATAATCATAATAGCAATCACATCGCTAAATTACAATAGAAAGGGCCAGGAACAGAGAGTTGTCTGTGTCCCGCGACATATTCAAATATATAATGCGTAACCAGCTAGTACTACAGTTCCTTTTAAATTAGTTCAGGTAAAACGAAATAGGCAGGTGGGGCGATCAGGTGATGTCGTCCGATTCGATGACAACATTTTTTTCAAATCTACCCTATTTTTAGCGCAACTACCCTATTTTTCTTGAGAGCGACAACAATTAGCTACTAAGGTATTATTGTACAAAATATTTATAAATGTTGTAACTATCTGTAATGGAAAGTATCTGTATTTAGAAACGTAAGAAATAATCATAGATATAAGCATTGACATGTAATTTTGTTGGTAGTTCTAATAAATAAATAATAATAAAAAATTAAAGTCAAAATTATTTATTCATTGAAGCTGTCCAACTCTCCGGAACATAATGTCACAAATGCTTAAAACCAAGATGTGAACACCATCATTTTAAAACTCATTGATTTTGAGAATCATGGTAGACATTTTATATAATTTGTTTTTTAAAGATTACAATGAAATAAGTTTATGAGCCATCATTCGGTTTTTATATTTTCATCTACGAGAATTGCTTCCATCTGTGTTATTGAAAAACCAGTTTCGAGTTTTTTAGTTCCATCAACAACAAATGTAATTTTAATGTAATTACTGAGATTTTATGGCATAAGTATCAGCTTCTTCTTATAATGAAAAACCAATCACGCATAAAACCAAATTATTATTCCTAAAGCTATAATGTAATTTCTTTAAAAAAAATGTGAATAAATATGTACACATTTTTGGTCTATTGAACAAGTATCAGAGAGTTACTTCCGTTTTAAACACACTTGACGCTAAACTAGGATAACTTGTGTCGTAATTGCTATAGTCTCACACACAGACAGAGACACAAACACCCAGACCTAGAACAGAAATCTAAACTCATCATTCAGATGTGTGCTTAACTGAGAATCCAACCCAGAAGTACCTGCGTGGTACTGATGTATGTGGTACCCAAGTATACTAGCCATACAATTCGTCTATTATTTTTTTGTTCATAAAATTTATTTTGTTTTGTAGATTTTGGAAATTCAAGCCATCGACAAAGACACGGGTAACAATGCGCGCATAACTTATCGCATTGTCTCCGAGAATAACACAAATGAAGAGCATTTTAAAGTGCAGCCGACTACTGGCTGGATTTACTTAGCAAAACCTCTCGACAGGGAGACGATCGCTAAACACAAGATGACTATAATAGCCACTGATAATGGCATTCCGCCTCTATCTGCGACAGCCAGTCTCATTGTCAACGTGGTCGATGCAAATGATAATGATCCAGTATTCTCAAAAACGGCTTACGAATTCCAAGTGGAAGAAAATCAAAAGGCAGGCGCGTTTGTCGGGAAAATCGCAGCGACTGACGCGGATTTGGGCGACAATTCCATTCTAAGATACAGCCTATTTCCATCCAATACCAGTTTCATCGTGAATCCGGTTACAGGTAAGTGCTGATTATTATCGCGGCTTGTAATATTTGTAGTTACTCAACCAGGAAATAAATAATATTCTCTTCGTGGAAAGCTAGAATCTCGTCGCACCTAGCTAGAACAGGCTCAGACTAGTTGAAGTAATATAAACAATATTGCTGGATCGGCGATCCATAATATTTCACACCTTTACTCTTTAATTAAAAACATTCCACGAAAATATTGAGAGCGAATCGTAAAATTCACAAGTAACAATACTCGAAACGTTTAGCTTCATATAATATATTAGCTCCGCATGAGAGAAAAGAACTGACAATAGTAACATAAAATCGTCGCTCGCATTGTCTCGTTCAAGGCACAACAATGCGGTTAACTTAATAGCATGCATTTTACCGGCTTATAACAATGCAATTTTACCGTAATGCAAACGACCCGAGAATCCCTACTACTATTTGATTAGTCAAGAATTATCCAGCCACCCAGCCACTCAGCATTGTTTAGTTTGTCGGTGCTTTTGAAAGCTAAAACCCAAAGTGTGTTGTGACTTAAGACTCATCGACTGAGCAAATAACTTGTGTAAACAGGACCGCATTAATACCTGCACAATTTAAAGAAATAGGGAGCAGTTTTGAGTACTTGTTTGCTCTCTCTTTCCATGAATATTGATTCATATTACATTTTAGGATGTCTGTTCTGTACATAATAAAATCGATCAATTAATGTTTTGACGGATCAGTCTATTATCGACACTATATTTTAACTTGAATCATACTGGATCTATATACTCATATATACATTAATGGTTGAGCCAGGTCTCTAATATTCTACTAATTATTAGTATTGTCCATAATATACTTGTAAAAAAAATGTTCGGCTTCTAAAAAACATTGTTATCCAATAACTGCAAAAGGAACTTGACCAACGAATGTTGCGATCAATTACGAACGTCAGTAAATGTTGCCTGAAATGTCTTATTGATTGATTTGATATTCCTTAAGAAAAAAATTGAATATCCAATTATACACAATAATGATGTACCTTCGTAAATCATGCATACAAGCTTTTATGATAAATACAACTCGCTTGCAATACAAAACTTGTACTAATAATATGTTTGGTAAAATATATTCCAAACAACAAATCGTTTCCGCTTTACATTCAATGTTTGCCCTTTGCGATCCTTATAGGAGACGTAGTCCAGATATTTTAGAATTATAAATGGCTTTACTAAATAGGATAAAAGGTAGTTGAATTCGTGACTTAAACAAGGAGCATAACCGTGAACTTCGACCAATTTCGATCCCCGAAAGCGATTTAATCTTCGGAATCGTGTAAGTTTTTCGCTTCTTGATATGGGCCAATAAAAAGCTCTCTTGCATCGTTATCGCCTCGGTAACTGACTGATGAATGGCGTACCGTTCCATCTCAATTTGGCTTATCACAGATCAACACCCCGAGAGCTAGTTAGCGCATCTTTAGCAAACCAACCCCGGGATGCAAAATTCGTAAATCATTCACGACAACTGTATGCAGGCCGCTTTGCTGATAGGGAATTCAGATTTCAACAGGTGGTTACGTTTTCGGAGGGCGATACCCAACCTCTTATGTCCATAATCGTTTCCGACCCATCGTTTTATTCGTCGGCGCTTCAAAGACTATTTGATGCCGAATCGAGAAAACCCGAAACAGTCTCGTTCGTCTGCCAACTATTGCCGCGAAAGCTGTGTATTTGTAGAAAACTTACTATAAAATTCAAAAACTTCGGTCTGTAAAACTATTATATGATTTGGACAAAGATTGGGCATGAGACATTTCATTTAACCCTCAAAGGTAACAACACTTTGGAGATTGATTAAGAAAGATTTATTAGTTGGCATTCATAATACCTATATCAATATGATACGCAAGCATTTATTAAGTAAACTGCAGAACCTTTATACATCTGTAACATAAACCGTCATTTCTACTTATATACATTAAAATTATCAATGAAATCTCGTAAGTTACATAATTTTTTCATGACCTGAATATCGTATATGAATACAGAGTATTCTTGATCATGAGTGGTCACCACTGCTAATGGTCATCATATTCAAAAATAAAAAAAAATAAAAATTATAATATAAATTATTTGAAATTGACTCTTAACAAAACTCTTTTTAAATATCAATTAACCACCATCGACTCGTAAGGTACTTCGTTTTGGAGAAGAGGTGATAAAAGAAACTACAACTGTAATGTTAAGTGAGTCTATCACGGATGCGTTAATACTTCTGAGGACAAAATTTGCTTTAATAAACTGATAATTACACCTTCTACTGAAATATAAACATGACGTTATCCTAAATGGATATGGATGGATGGATTCTGCCTTACATATAGAGACTTTTTTAATCTATTTACCCACATACATTTCGACAAACGGTTGATCACCCTGGGAGGCTGAACGATGAATTTACGCGCGTCAATGACGAGTTATAAACGTGGTCGCGCGCACGAGCTCTGACCTGCCATTAACTATTATTAAAATATTGCTATGTAGCAGCCTCTCCATTCTCTCTCCATGTTTTATTACGAGCTAGCAGGACCAGATACTGTCGTCGGCTATTTAATGCTCATATGTTACAAATGTACTCAGACGTGTAGGACGCGTCCCTACAACTCGTTGACGGATACCTTTTATTTTCATCTGTTCGTAAATGAATTATAGGTGTAAAATATAGCCGGAATCCGAGCCGAGATTAACTATAAATAAATTCTAATTGTATATCCTTGCGGTTCGTGATACTGGAATGTTTAATACAAGCATTTGAGTGACTTATTAACGGACGGAACAAATTTATGGGTGTTAACACGTGCGAATTTAGGATTGTTGCATTAAAATTAAGATATACACGCATTACCTCTTATAACCTTTACTTTCAAGTTAGTTACGTGATCAATTACCGAGTGTTTCTGCAAATAAGCTTGACTCGTGTAGGAATTTAATAACATGTCTGTTTACCTCATTTGGTAAATATATAGTAACATCGCAACATACTAAAACATAGTATTTAAATTATTTGTATGCAAATATTTTTGTCTTCAGGTATAACTCAAATTTTTGCCTTTAATATCGTCAAAACAAACTCCGAAGTTACTCCGTTGTTTGCACCAAGGAAATAATGACGGACATTTTTTTTCTAGAACTCGCTTCACATCGCTCATTACGACCGTCTCTGCCACATCTTATTATCTACCGACAGTTTTATGTCCTTCAATTTGATATGAGCCTTATGAGCTATGCGATACAGTTTAGTTTTCAATGGCAAAGTCAACAAAATCACGTTTATCGTCGTCCCAAGTTTCTGTCATGACGATTTTTAGGTTCCGAATACGGAGTGGTCCCTTGGATAATCATAGGCATTCTGCCGCAGGCGATCTTCTTTATGAATGGCTAATTTTAGGCTTCAAAGCCTTGATAATCGCTTTAAAATTGACAAAATTCTTGCATTTTCAACTTACTTATCAATAGATGATTATACTGAAAATTATGAAGTAATTATTGTAATTTTAGAATCATGATGATTTATGTACCAAAATATACATTAGATATAATGATAAATACAAATAATAATTTATAACATCCTTAATGTGATTCTCAAAATTAAGGCAAAACAAATCATTACTTTTTAATTTAAAAGATAATTTTTGTTCTAGGTATTATAACAACCAAAGAAGTTTTGGACAGAGAATTTAAGCATTCCTATTCTCTGTTTGCTGAAGCAAGAGATCAAGGATCCTTGCCAAAATCTAGTCGAGTACCGGTCTCCATAAAAATCACAGATGTTAATGACAATTCACCAGAAATTGTTGACCCCAGAGAAGACGTAGTTAGCGTAAGAGAAGAGCAACAGCCTGGCGCAGAAGTAGCCAGAGTTAAAGCAATTGACAGAGATAATGGTGTCAACGCTACAGTAATGTACTCTATATTAAATGAAAGGGACATGGATGGTTTTGGAGTTTTTGTCATTGATTCCAATACAGGAATTATTAAAACCAGCACCGGTATGTTATTTTTAAACAAAAGTAAAGTAAATATTTTTAATATTGATCTGTTCTGTACTTACAAATCAATTGCACCTTTCAGTTCTTGATCATGAAGAAAGATCTATCTACCGATTGACAGTCGCAGCCACAGATGGAGGTCAACCGCCAAGACAAACTATCAGACAGCTTAAAGTAGAAGTATTGGACCTCAACGATAACAGACCAACATTTACCAGTTCAAGTTTGTCTTTTAAAGTAAGTAATTCACTAATCAGCTATTTAATTTGAGATTTAGCAATCAATTGACTAAATAATATTTAATAGTAACTTTTGTATTTCACGCTGCTTTAGTAATAATAAAAAGTAAGTATGAAATGGAAATTATTATAAAAACAAATAACAAATTTCTAGCCAAATTATATTTTTGCAGGTAAAAGAAGATGCCAAAATTGGGCACGTGGTTGGAACAGTTGCATGTTGCGATAGCGACATTCAGAGTAATTCAATTAACGGTGATGAGGAAAGACAAATATCCTATTTGTTAATGCCTCTCACATCAGACCATTCCCCTGGAACCTTCGAAATTGATAGACGAACTGGTTCTTTAGTGGTTGCAAGGCAATTGGATAGAGAAATTCAGGATGAATACAGATTAGAAGTGAGAGCTTTAGATACATCAGCAACTAACAATCCTCAAAGCAGCGCTGTCACTGTTAGAATAGAAATTGTTGATGTCAATGATAACGCACCACAATGGTCCCAAGACCCTATAAATATCGAAGTATCTGAAATAACTCCAGTTGGTATGACGGTGTATAATTTTACCGCTAGAGATGCTGATACTGGGACAAATGGCGAACTAAATTTTCATATCATATCTTCCATGCCTGTTACAAAAAATGTTTTCAATCTCGATCCGCTTACTGGGTCTTTAACGCTCACCTCACCATTAGACTTTGAGGTATTAAAGGAATACTGGTTAGTTGTTGAAGCTACAGACTTAGCCACAAACGTGTCTGAAAGAATGACTGCATCCACTACGGTTCACATTTCGATTACTGATGCTAACGATAACACTCCAACATTCGTATCTGCTAACAAAGTTTCTGTCATAATAAGCACTTTATCAGGAACACTTTACCAGGCCTTAGCAGTAGATGCGGATTCTGGTGACAATGGAAAAATATCGTACTATATTTCGAGTGGCAACGATCACACTTACTTTTCAATGGAATATGATGTGGGCAAACTAACCCTGTCGAAAAAATATTCCTCGGACATAGCACGAGTTCGACCAGGACAATATAAACTCAATCTCACCGCATCAGATCATGGCGTGCCATTCCCTAGACAAAGTCACATGACTTTGATTCTTAATTTGCAAGAATCTACAAATGTCCCACCGAGATTTACAGATTCATTCTACAGAGCTAATATTAGCGAAGATATACGTCCAGGCAGTTTCGTGACCAGATTAGCTGCAAAATCTTCAAGAGGAAATTCTGGTATGTACAAATTTATGATGTTATTTGATTTCTGTTTATTTTAAATTATATGTGTCTGTTCTTTTCATTGTTTTATCAATAAATTAATTCATTTTTTGTATTCTAGGAACGCTTAACTACATGATACCGAATTCAGTTGCTGATGATAAGTTTACAATCGATGAAAGATTAGGAACAGTGACAGTAAAAACAAAAATAAACAGAGAAGAATCAGACCAGTATACGTTTCCTGTTTACGTCACAGATTCAAGCACCTTCCAATCTACTACAAACTTCGATGTAGCTACTGTATCCGTAAGCGTATTAGATGTGAACGATAATCCGCCTACCTTCAAAACTGGATCGTGCTACCCTCTGTCAGTCCCCGAAAATAATGATCCAGAAGTTATTCATACTGTCGCGGCAACAGATAAAGATATCGGTGCAAATGGAGTTATAACATTCAGCATTATTTCTGGTAATAATGGAAATAAATTCTCAATTGATGCAACGACTGGACGACTAACAGCACGGACGTTAGATAGAGAGACTCAATCAAAATACGATCTCACTATATCAGCGTTCGATCACGGTTCACCCGTTGCTTTACAAGGTTCTTGTAATATAACGATCCATGTTGATGATCAGAACGACAACGATCCAGTGTTTGATACCGGCCATTATTCAGCTGCGATTCCTGAAGATGCACCTGTTGATACGTCAATTATTAAAGTTAGAGCCACTGATGCAGATTTGGGATTCAACAAACGAATCGTTTACTCGTTGGCGAATGAAAGTCAAGGATTATTCCGGATAGACAATAAAACTGGCGTTATTTATACTACTGGGTAAGTTGTATTTCATTTATATTTTCATAATAATGTTTGTGAAATATTTTAATTTGTTTTGTTTTCATATCATAAGATTCCTAAAGTAAATGAAACTTATCAGATTTATTATCAAAAGGGCCCATTGAGTAACATTATCTAATATGTGTCTATTTATTTTGTTACAGATATTTTGATAGAGAAAAAACAAGTGTCTACCATTTTGAGGCAGTAGCAACCGATCAAGGTCGTTATGTTGCTCGTTCTCAAAGAGTATCCATTGAAGTGACTATAAACGATGTTAATGATAACAAACCGATATTCACAAAGTATCCCTTCAAAGAACAAATGGCTACTCTTGCGCCACCTGGTCAGAGCTTGCTTCGAGTGTCTGCCACTGATAATGACATTGGCACAAACGCTGAAATTCTTTACGAACTATTGGACACTTCAAATCACAAGTTCCGTATTAATCCAACCACTGGTGTCTTGACGGCAACACAAAGTCTAGCAAGCGAAAATGGAAAATTGATACACTTAAAAGTAATGGCAAAAGATAAAGGAAATCCACCGCAGAGTTCAATAGGGTTAATAGAGATTCGCGTTGGCGATTTTGCCGACCATACACATACTTTGAATTTTCAGAATGCCACTTATAATGTGACTATAGAAGAAAACCTGGCTTACGGAAAGGAAGTTTTGCAAGTAACCGCACTTCGAAGCGATGGACGCCGTCAAAGAGTCAATTATGAGTTTGGTAATGGAAATGACCAGTACGCTTTTGAAATAGACTCTAATACCGGAGTAATAAGAGTAAATAACTCGGCAAATTTGGATTATGAATCGTACCCGGGGCCGAGCAGGCAACTCGTTGTAGTCGCTCGAACAGAAGGCTCTCCAATCTTATACGGTTATTGCGATGTAACAATAAATCTGTTGGACCAAAACGACCATGCTCCCAGATTTACGCAACAACAATACATAGCCAACGTTCTTGAAGGGAATACTAAGGGCGAGTTTGTCGTCCAATTGGCTGCAAAGGACGGAGATCGTGGCGCGAATGCGAGAATTTTATACCACATCGTAGACGGGAACCACGATAACGCATTTATTATCGAACCGGCATTCTCCGGATCGGTGAAGACAAATATCGTTTTGGATAGAGAGATTCGCGAAACGTACAAACTGACGGTGATAGCAACAGACGAGGGCGACCCGCAAATGACCGGCACAGCCACGCTGAGAATCAACGTTGTGGACGTAAACGACAATCAGCCGACATTCCCACCGCCAAATGTCATCTCAGTATCAGAAGGTTTGTTTTCAAGTTTTTGCACCCACTTACGTATTCGGTTTTAAATTGCTGTAGGGCGGCCTATCGACTTTTCGATATAAATTGGTAGAACAAAAAGCGTTTTACAAAGAGGGAGGCATTTTACACAATTTGTATTCTCGACTCCGCGGCTGGCTTACATTGCGACTTTTCGATTTCAACGCCGAGATTAAATAAAAGGGACTCCTTTAGGATCAATATTTATTGGACGGTATTACATTTTTTTTCGAGTGCATGTTTTAGTGGTGCCTCCCCAGTCCCCGGCCAACGGTCCGCGCTTTTCTCTTTTTGTTTCCTTTTTTATATCATTGTACTGCGACTGGGGTTTTGTTTTAGGATTTTATTTTGTGAATCCTTAAAGTGGCAGTCAAACGAGAGTAGCGTCGGCAGCGGAATGGTCTCTTATTTATTTTTTACTTTTTCACAGGAGCGGAAGTCGGTTCGGTGCTGACATCTGTTACTGCAAACGACGTTGACACGTATCCAGCCCTTAAATATGCAGTTGTACAAGAGGATAATATATTTTCGATAGACAGATATAGCGGGAAGATCGTTTTGAACAAACCGCTCGATTTTGAGACAAAACAAGTTTACGAAATCAACATAACTGCGTCGGATAGTGAGCACATCGCAAAAACTACGCTGACGATAAAAGTGACTGATGTTAACGACAATACTCCAATATTTGATGAGATATCGTACAACAGAGTTTTACCAGGTATATTTTAAAAATCCGTTTTAAAATTAGACTATAATCATATACTTTATGCTAAGTTATGCATACCAGTTTTAATTAATTAGTCATACTTTTTTTACACTCATATTTTTTAATTTACATTTATATTACATTAATTACAATTAGAAACGAAACAAAGACAAAATACCAATACATTAAAATGAATAAAAATGTTAAACTTTCCTTATTCTTCACGATATCATAACATCGACTGTTTATTAGCCTAATTAATTATATTAATGAGTATCTTTTATGTATACGTCCATCATTTGTATTTACCGCCATTTGTTATTATGATTTCAGAAGGTACAGGCACTTTAGAAATCGGTGCAGTGAATGCTAAAGACCGAGACAGTGGCGACAACGGGAAGGTCACTTACCACATCCTCAATAACAGTCCTGGGTACTACATTGATGGCATCAGCGGAACTCTCTTCGTGAACTACAGCGCTTTGCCCGCAAACCATAGAGATGTGCAACTGGCTGTGGTTGCAACTGATCACGGGAAACCCAATAGGAGTGCCGTGGCGTCTGTAAGGATCAGTACTGGCGCGTCGTCGGAAATCAAGCCTTTTATTGGACAAGATACTTACAGGTACATTGTTGTTAAAATAAAATAATATTTATTTATGAAATTTTATTTAATAAAATTTATTACTATTAAATCCTACTTTTAGCTACGAAAAAGCGATTTAGACTTGTCATATTATGTTTAATTAAAGTCGTTTTTAACTTTATATATGTATTTATTATAATGTTGAATCTTAATTTAATTTTAAAATTATTTATAATTCATTTTAAATACAGATAAAATTATTTAGGGTACGATTAGTTAGTAATACTTTCTAAACAATTTTGAATTTTATCGCATCTACAAATACAAATTAATATAAATTAAGTTGTTTAAATTGTTTTGATGATTATTCAGTTGTTTTAAGGCTTTTTTGTTTCTTATTTCAGGATAACTGTTAACGAAGATACAGAAAAGGGATCATCACTTCTTCAGATTGGCGGCATGAATGACGTGCTCAAGAAATACAACCTCGACTTCCACATTATATCTGGAAACGAAGGCGACGCTTTTGATGTTACAACGGAAGGAGCTTTGATTCTCGTCAACAAACTAGATAGAGAAATACAAGATTCCTACGTACTTGGCCTAGCAGCTGTTGAACAAGGAAAAATGTTGTCATATAATCAAAACAAAACATCCATTATTATTTATGTTACTGTTGCCGATGCTAATGATAACCCTCCAGTATTTTCTGTGAACGACTTTGACCTCACAGTTAGCGAAGATGTCAAAATTGGCTATACTTTGACGCAGCTCTCTGTTACCGATGCTGATCTATATGGAACTCCGAACTCTGCTATTATATTCAATATTACATCTGGGGACGATGAAAATTTATTTTTCGTTCATCCATCGACAGGCGTTCTAACTGTTAATAAAACTCTAGATTATGACAACGGAAATCCCAAGTATAAATTAATCATAGTAGCCTGTGACCAGGGTTCACCTTGCCTATGCAACGCAGTTTATATTCAAATAGGAATTATCGACGAAAATGATAATACTCCTACATTCCCGGTCAATGAATATTTCGAAACGATCGGAGAAAACGAAAGAGTTGGCACTTCTGTATTTACGGCAAGAGCAACTGATCTTGATCGAGGAAGATATGGTAAATTGAACTATACCATTGTGCCCGCTACCACAAATTACAATAGAAATGATGATTCCTGGAAGATGTTCCAAATAGATTCTTCTACCGGCTTAGTAAACACAAATGCCGTTTTCGACTACGAACAGAAAAACAAATATGAGTTTTCTATTAAAGCGTCTGATTTGGGTGGGAAAAGTTCAACTGTCAAAGTGCGAATAGACATTGAAAGTCGAGATGAATTCTATCCCCAATTTACGCAAAAAACTTATAATTTTGGTATTCCGAAGTCAGGACCCTTACCTGCTGGATATGTTATAGGACAAGCAACAGCCACTGATAGAGATAAAGGCATAGATGGTCGTATTGTATACCAGCTGTCCACATCTCATTCATATTTTAAAATCAATAGAACGACTGGCGTCATTATACTTAAAAAGAAAGTTGAATCTGTATCAAATCTCTTCGGTTCAGATAAATCTATAAGTCTAGTAGTAACAGCAAGTTCGGGAAGACAAGGATCTCTTACAAATAAGACTGCAGTCGAAATTCTTTTGGATCCGTTGGCAGTTGTATCAGATAACGCAAACCAGCTAAACGATACAACAGTAGCTCAAAACAGTGGGCTGTCAGATTGGGCTTTAGGTTTGCTCATTGCTTTTATTTTTATTATCATAATTTTTGCCGCAGTATTCCTATTTCTTCATATGAAAAACAAGCGGCATAAGAAAGTAAATAAGCCCGGACTCAGTTCTGAAGGTGTCGGTGCTACTAATAGCTACGTTGATCCAAGTGCATTTGATACTATTCCAATACGTAATACTGGTACCGTAAATGCTGCTAACCAATTTGCTCCACCTAAATATGATGAGATTCCACCGTACGGTGCACACACTGCTAGTTCTAACTCTGGTGCAGCTACGACATCTGAGCTATCTGGTTCCGACCAATCAGGATCAAGTGGAAGAGGTTCTGCGGAAGACGGAGAAGATGGTGAAGATGAGGAAATAAGAATGATCAATGAAGGCCCTTTGCAAAGAGAATCTGGTATACACAGGGCAGCAAATGGTGTAGATGATGATAATCTATCAGATGTTTCTGTTCATAATACTCAAGAATATTTAGCAAGACTTGGTATTGTGGACACAGGAACCGGCGGTGGTGCATCGACGTCTTCGAGAAGATGTCCAGAAAATGTTGGAAATAAAGATGCAATGTTGCACCATGGACCTATAGATTCAATGCATATATTCGACGAAGATGGCTCCCATGAAAATGATATAACAAACCTAATTTATGCTAAGTTAAACGAAGTGACTGGTAGTGAAAGAGCCAGTAGTGCAGACGAAGCCAGTGCAGCTGTTGATAGAGCAATGGCTTTAGGTGCTTTTCCAAGTGCTCCAGGTGAAAATACAGCTGTGCCAACCGCTGGACCCTCTATGACAGGAAGTCTGAGTTCGATAGTCCATTCGGAGGAGGAGTTAACGGGAAGCTATAATTGGGATTATTTGCTCGATTGGGGCCCTCAGTATCAACCATTAGCTCACGTATTTTCCGAAATAGCTCGGTTAAAAGACGATGCCGTTTCACTGCAGAGTGGTAACAGCGGTGCTTCTAGTGCTAAAAGTAAAGGAACTTCTCTGTCAGGTGGAAAAAGTGTCCCACCGCCATTATTAACTACAGTAGCTCCCAGGAGTTGTCCAGCTCCTTCATTATCATGTAGACAACCACAACATTTATTACCTAGGTCGCCTATAAGTCACGATGTTCCTGGTGGATTCTCCGCTGCCGCTGCTATGTCTCCGTCCTTCTCCCCTTCTTTATCACCTCTTGCCACTAGATCGCCATCAATGTCTCCCTTAGTGGGACCAGGATTGCCACCTGCTCCAGCAAATAGGAAACCTCCCCATTCCACTATGAGGATATGATTAATTTTAATTCCTTTTCTAGTATTTTAATTGTATATAACTATGCAACGACTGTTTGCCTTCAAGTATTGATGTAGCAATATTTATTGATTACCGATGTAATCGGATTAGTTTCTTCGTATTTTAATATCATTTTGTGCATGTTATTTGTAAAACTTATTGCCCTGGATATGCTCAAAGTGATTTTTAAGCGCTTATTACCGATTTTACGGTAAATGTATATAACGTCTTCATTCGGGTTCTAACTTTAACTGTACATATTAGGTTGTATATTTTAGTGCATTGTATAGTATAAAATGAAGACTGCCATGTTAATGTACTTTAAAAACAAACGAATCAGCTTTACTGTAAGCTATAAGGATATTCTTAGATATTTCATTTTTTGTATAAGCTTTACTATGTACTTCAATTTTGTATTCCTGAAATAAAGTCACAAAAATGTGTTGTATTTCTTTTTTTTACTTAGTGATTTTCGTTTAATATCGAATCAACATTGATGTGTATTAGAAACATATTTTCAAGTACTGTGATTTCGTCTAAGTATCGAAAGTGCTCTTAAGGAAGCTCTGTTGATATTGTCTTATAAATTGATACATGAAAACTTATAAATAGTATTAATGAATTGTTTTTAATGTACCAATTTATTGAAAACGGAGTGTAAACACTGTAAATAGTCCTTAATGTTAAGTTCCAAATGACTGTCTCCGACAAGATCTACAGAAAAATAAATAAAATGTAAATTTACAGTTTTTTGTTTTATTTCACATGTTTACTTACATTCATGATTGTTTATGAGTGGAAAATTACGAAATAATGAACTATATATCACAGTTGGATCTAAATCTACATTAAGTGATTACACATTATATATACACATTAATATGGAAATATAGAAAGCATTCATTATTTGAGATGTCAAAATATCCATAACATCTACATTTACATTTTCCAGAACAATCTTGTCTTTCCATTTTAGTGTTAAAACTGTAATGTAATTTTAAACATTATTACCTATTTGTTCACTACAAAATATTAAAATCAAATATTGTATTGTATAAATGTACAGAATACATAAAGTACGTAGTTCGACGTATACACATTTTTAAAAGATATCTGATATATGTGTAATAAATTTCAAAAAATTGCAATCTTAGGAATTCTAACACGATTTGGGTAATCTAATTATCCGTTTGAATTATACCAACGTTAGTAAATGACAGATACTTAAAGGCCACGTTGAACTATTTTAAACCTTAATTAGTACCTTAAACTAAAAATGCATTTCTAATGAAGACAGGCATAAATTTCATTCCACCAAAGTTAATTTACACTGTGACTACGGCGCATACATATTGCATAGGGTCTGCGTTGCGGGAGGCGGCACTAATTTTTCTTTGTTATGAAAGAGGAAGAAATGGGCATGCAGGCCACCTGATGTTAAGTGGTCACTGCAATCCATAGACAACCACGTCCAAACTCAAATAGAACAGAAGTTCTATTTAAGGATGGACGCGGATGCGTTCCCACTCTTGAGAACTAAGATGGTCGCCTCCAATGTTGCGTATCCGGCAACCACACCTCCCCAACCGAAACAATACGTGAAGAACATATTGCTTTACGGCGGGGTATGAGGGTGGTGGTGGTGCCGCCCCGGGCGAGCTCCAACGGCTCTAACTAATTAATAATAGCTTATTTGTCTAGACAGAAGATGCACCGACAATTCATTGAAATATTGTATTTTTAGTATCTGTATATCATCCACGAATACACAGGCGTAATTGTTCGCCCGTAATCCATACACATTTGTACGTACAAGACAGGTGTGTCCAAGCCGCAAGGGCGTTGCGCCACGCAATACACAGCAATATTACGCCACAGGGAAAGTGTTAATACCACAGTTGTAACTATAAAACTAAGTACATTCTTAACAATCTTAAAATATTCACAACATAAACACTAAATCAACTTTGTAACTTTTGCGACAAGTGATAGTCATGAGTAAAAGAATAAAATCATTAAGATATGGAATACAGAAACACATACATACAGTCATCTTTAATGAAAGCAATAATTGACTTCACGTTAACGCTGCTAAAATTACTGCAAGACTGAGCTTTATATTGTCTTAATACTTTGACTAAGGTGCGCAGATATTAGATCGAGTCAGGATTGCGGGAAGCACCCCTAACTGGAGCGCTTTTCCCTAGTCTGAAGATGTGCCGATAATTTACAAATTCCTTCAAATCCATACAATTTTGTCTGTACAACACAGGTGTGTAGGAACCACAAGCGCGTCGCGCTCAGAATTACACAACTGTATCGTAAGCGCAGGGAAAGTGTTAAACAATTACAAAGCCAATATAAATAATACAATTTGCTGCACTGGTCAACGAATATACGAATAAAAGGTGTAACGATAAGTAACATTATAATATTGATTATCATGATTATTATGTGATTCTAAATCCTTATACAAAACGTTTTAATGAAAGTTAGTGTAAAAGTGGCACATTATGTACTTACATTGTTTGGTAAAACACTGCAAATTTAAATATGTTTTATCACCTCATAACCAATACACATCTACATGCCTATCTAAAATTGCCGTATATAATTGCAGAAAAGTTGTATTGAATACACGGCCACTGTTTCCAAGCAATAATTATTATCTGACATACATATGGTGGTAACTCTAATGCGACAATTTTATTGCCATCAATGAGTGATTCCATCACAAAATTTTAGAAATTTAAGGGCGTGGGAGAACATAGTTCGATCGGGGAGGTACCATACGCCGCGATCATTATCCACCGCAAAGCTTGTGTTTCCATTGGATTGGTGCGGTTACTGGCTACACTTTTAAGGGAGATCTTAGTCCTCAGGAATGTCAACGTATCTACGTTCGAGCTCAGATAGGATTTCGGTCGTGTTTGTGGTTGTACGTAGATGTCTATCATCTATGGGCTGCAACTAATTATCATCAGGTGGTTTGCAAGCTCGTTTGCTACACTTCTTAAATATAAAAAAATCTAATTTTATACGTGTATAGACCAGAGTCAATAAACAAGCTTCAGTGAATACAGGTAACATAGGTGACACTTATTTTCCAAAAAACACGACTTTTTCCAAAAAAGTTATTTGTGATACAATAATGCTTATAACGACACGACAGATTAAGTTCGGATTGAATTTATTTCCATTATCATAACAATTGTTTTGTTCTATTTTGATATTTTAGTTTATTTTATTATCATTTGTAAACTATTCTTATTGCTTTGTGATATTATCTACTTCGCCTTTGTTTCCAATCTAATTCAAATTCACATTGAATATATGTGTGTACTTCATGATTAAACTGACTACTGTTAATTGATATTTGCAGTACATTTGCTATAACAAACTCTAAGCTACATACATATATGTACCTGCCAAAATATCGGTAATAATTTATCAACTTAAATATGACAGGGCAAGTACATTAATTTTTGGCACCATCCACCTTACTCAAACTTATTTTTCGTCAACAATAAATACAATAATTAGAAATACCAATATCAGTATTTTCTACACTCACATATTTTTCCTTATAACACTTTGCGGCGCGGGTATATATGATCGGGTCAGTATTGCGGGAGGCGACCCTAAACTAGAGCTTATTTAATTAGACTAAAAATACGCCGACAATTTACACAACTATTATATTTTTAGCATCTGTAAAAGATTTACGAATACACAGACGTAATGTGGCGTACAGTCTTATAACGCCGGCGTAAAAACAGCACTTTTGTTCGCTCGTAATCCATATAAATTTATCCATACAACACAGGTGTGTAGGGACCGCAAGCGCGTCGCGCCCAGAATTACACAGCAATGTTGTAGCCGCAGGGAAAGCGTTGACGCATTTCTTTCATTTTCTTTCACTTTCACGTTTCCCTCTTTTACCTTACATTATCAGTATCTCTCGTTACCATTATACATATATATAATTTCGTGTTATCAAGATTAAGGCCCAACATTTCAACTTCAACATTGCTTTCTTTTCACTAACATTGTCTTTTAACTAAATAAGATTAGGCGGCAACTCAAACAACTGTTAGTGATTCAATTTTACCTGAATCTCTTTGACCTTATTTATCAATTGATTCAGGCACATAATTTTCAATTTTCAATTTTTCCAGTGATCACAAATGTTCCAAATCACAGAAAATTGGATTTACATTTTTTAATTTCAAACAATCTTCAGACGGTAAAATTCGAAAATGTATTTTTTGTGTGTCCACTTTACTAAAGATATTTTTCTTTACAAAATTGACTTCCTGTAAATTCGACCATTGGACATTTTGCAAATTGGACAATGTGCGCCATCGACCAGATCCATCAACCAATTACATAGTTACCTTATGTAAATTTTAATGTAAGGTTATCATATGTAATTAATTTTATCAATTATGTAATTATATAAATAGGTCTTGAGGTCTGTATATCTTTTATGATTCTGTCACCTTTTTTGTTTCTTCCTTTCTCTCAAAGACAATGGATTAATATGAACGTCCATTAGATATTTTACAAATTGGAGATTATGCGCCTGAACTTATCAAATAGTTAAATAAATAACGCAAGATCGCTCCCGATGTCTGAACCAAGGATGCTGTCACCTATTGTATTTCGTTCCACACAATCTGGCATTTAATTACTTCTGTATTTCCTTCCTTTTTCCTTTATCTCAAAGACTATTTTCCGTGTAAAATTCGAACAAATTTAATTCGGCTGATAATTTTAAATATTCAAAAAATTACTCAGCGCTGAGTTGCCATCTAACTATCACAAAATGACAGCTTACACTAAAATACTGGCTTGGCTCTAAAACTAGTACAATACAATATATATTGATGCAAAAACTATGAGTTAGGTAAATGCATATCAATAATAGTATCGTCGGAGACTAAGGATTTTTTTGGTGATGTTGTGCCTTCTTCTATTTCTGTGTTCGGTGTCGGTAGCAACCCATTTGCTACTGCTGGCTCCTGAAATATGAAAAATTCAAATTCAAATTCAAAAATTCAAAATGTTTATTTGTTTGTCCACAAAAATAATGTCATAAGTGTCCTTATTATGAACAATAAAATGGAAAATCAAAATATTGCTAATTATATAGCCATTAACACTTTACCTGCGGCGTATACAAGTCCTGGGTATTACTTGGCGTAACGCACTTGCGGCTTGTACACACCTGTATTGTACGTACAAATCTGTATGGATTACGGGCGAACACAAGTGTTGTATTTACGTCAGCGCTACAAGACTGCGGCCGGACATTAAGCCTATGTATTCGTAGATGCTACACGGATACTAAACAAATACAATATTTCAGAATTGTCGGCTCACCTTCAGTCTAGAGAATACAACTCCAATTTAGTGCCGCCTCCCGGAACACTAACTCGATGTCACACAATGCTATATGTAGTCATTGTAGTGAAATCAGAAATTTAGCAAATAACTTCGTAAAAAAAAATTAATACAATGCCCTATTCGTATACAAACATACGTAAATAAGATGTACAAACAGAACCAAAATAGAACTGTAAATCCATAATTTCCACAGCACTTTTGTTCGCCCGTAATCCATATAGATATGTCCGTACAACACAGGTGTGCCCAAGCCGCAAGCGTGTTGAACCTCGCATTACACAATAGTGTTGTTATCCACAGGAAAATGATTAATTGGAAGGCTGACGTAAAAAGTTATTAGGTTAAATAATTAATGTTATTTATAATATGTAACAGATTTAATTACCATAGAAGCAGCATCGCATGCCATCAGCTCGTTTTTAGATAAGTGCTCAACCACGACTGCTGCGTAACAATCCCCCAACATGTTGTTGGTTGTTCGTATCCGATCTCTATAACAATTATAAACACTTTATTTTTCATGATTTTCAACCACCTTTTATTAATCTATCTTAACGAAAAGGGCGCTCAAAGTTAATGTTTTTTCTATTACCTGATAGCAAATGTTTGCAATCCACCTGATGGTAAGTGATCATTGAAACCCATGGGCATCCGTAACTCTATAAAGAACAGGAATTCCACTTGAAGTCTATCAAATATGCATTACTACTCCTGAAGACTAAAGTGGTCGCCTAATTTGTAAGTGGACAACCGCACTCTTCTACCGAAACACATGTACACTTTACGCTATAAATATGTGTTGCAGTGGTACCTTCCCAGTCAAATCATATAGATTATATCTGGTACCACCGCTCCCCTCATAATCCACCGGAAAGCAACTCTTATATTTCGATTAGAGAAATGTGGTTACCGGTTACGCTTAGAAGCAACGGGACCATCTCAGAAATGGCAACGCATTGAGTACAAGCTCAAGCAGGAAGTCACTCTTACTTGTGGTAATCCTTATATGTGGATGACTATGGTCTGCAAAGACTTACCATCAGATAACCGGCATACTTATTTCTTCTCTTCTTACTTAAAGAAGTCAGCTTTAATTACATAAGATACTTAGTCCAATATACTTACACAAGCCAGTCAACCGCAAACAATAAAGATACGTCGTGAGCTGGAGCGTCTACTGCGGCTAGTACAACAAGGAGTAACACCATTGCTGCTGACGGTACCGATGCCGATGAAACTGATGCTGCCGTTGAAGTAAGGCTAGAAACATAAATATTTTCTTAACACTTTCCCTGCGCCGTACATCACTGCTGTGTATTGCGCGGCGCGACGCGCTTGTGGCTTGTACACACCTGTGTTGTATGTACAAATCTGTACGGATTACGCGCGAACAAAAGTGCTGTTTTTACAACAACACTACAAAACTGTTGAAATGGTACTAAAATATGTCTGTTTCCTAGTTCAGATGTCTTTTATTTTCAATTTCTGCATTTTCTGTTATATGTGGCGTGTTACCAACAATGGGATTGTAGCCTGAAGAATTTGGGAAATTCATTAGATGTATGTATTTTCAGTACAACATAATGGACATTTTAGCTTAAAGAATTTCGAAAAGGCAGGATGTTTATCAAATTTTTGTACAACATAATGTACATTCTGCCTTGAAGAATTTCGAAAAGTCAAAACTCAGTCACTACAATACTTTGGAAATTTCAACACAACATAATGGACATTCTAGCTTGAAAAATTTCGCTATGTTGGTATATTTTTTGAATTTTTTTCAAGTTTGTCTTCCGCAGTAATCTGTATATACTTTTTATGTATGAACAAGACCGAAATAATAGACTTTACACATCTTTGAAACATTTATAAAGAACTCTTAGGCACATATTAATTTTATATTTTCGTCGTTCATCGTCATTAATATTCGTAGTCATTAATTTGTAGTGTAAAAATTCATTTGTAAATTTTTCAACAAAACTTACAATATAGTAGCGAGCTGGGCAAACCCAAGATGCATGTTGTTCATCTGACAGACGAACACGCTAGCCACCGCCAGGAACAGCGCCGTGCCGTCCATGTTGATGTTACAGCCGATTGGCAACACGAACCGAGTAATCCGGGGATCGATCCGGAGAGGACCTTCCATTGAACGGAAAGTGACTGGAAGGGCGGCAGCACTGGAAACAAACATGTTTTAAAAAATTGATAGACAAGTTATAAAAATAGTTATCGGTTAGAATTTTTATGTAAGAAGAGAAGCAAACGAGCATGCAAACCACCTAATGTGAAGTAGTAGTAGCCCATGGACATCCACGTACAACCACAAACACGACTGAAATCGTATCTGAGCTCGAACGTAGATACGTTGCTACTCCTGAGGACTACGATGGTCGCCTAGCTTCAAAGTGTAACAAACAACCGCACCTCTCCAACCGAAACACAAGTAATGCTTTACAGCAGATTATGAGGGCGGCGGTGGTGCCTCCCCGGTCGAACTATAGTTCGCCCTTGAATAACTAAAATGAAGACTAGTGAAGTATCGTCGCTTATCCACTTTGAGGCAATAATTTGATTGTTATTAAACAATGGACCGATACATTTATTACTGCGACGACGTAGTACTCAAAATTAGTAACACATTTGTGTACGACTTTTAATAAGACTGAAACCATATTTCAGGTTAGATATAAACGTCTTTGGATTGCAATGACAACTACTTCAGGTAGTCTACCAACATATTTGCTACAAATCCGAAAAAAAAACATTCCACTAATAATCAATATGTACAATTATACAACTTACGTGTAAAGTCTAATTTAAAACAAAAATTGTTGTATTTTCTGTGGTATCAGAACAATATAATGTGCCACTTCAGTTCAATTTGATTAGTAAATTATCATTATAACTGAAGTAACAAAAAGATTTATTTCTCCCGAAAAGATTTATATTATAATCAATGTGTATTTAACTATTTTATTTATATATCAAACTGTACATCTAATTCTAATCTTATATAAGTAAATTTTAATCTTATGTAAGTGAAGCTGTTTTACAACTTAGCATAAGTAAATAATAAAATCTCTGAACAAACAAAGAGTAATAGAAATAACGAAGTTAAGTAACTAAATGTACTTATATAAGCAGAAAATAGAGGCAATAAAGACGACAAGAAACCTAAGTACTATTATGAAACCGACTTACGTGGAAGCAGTCGCAGCGGCCGTAAGCACGGCTTGCGAGAGTCCCCAGTAGAACTTGTAGGGATTCTTTCTCAAGAACACGAAGTAGATGGCCTGCATCACGATCAGCTGGTAGAGGAACACGCCGACAGTTACCGTCGCGATAAACCAGGCCAGTTGCGACATTACTTGCCCTGGGGATCAACATATATTGGTTATTGTAACTTACGCAATTATAATCAAATTGACCAATAGGTTTTCGCGCAACATCTGGAATAATATTTTTTAATAAAGATTCTGCATTTAAACCAAAAAAATAAATTTAATATGATGAATATTAATTCAAATTTTTAAGTAAGCATAGTAGAAGAAATACACTAGATTAATTATTATATTTATATCAATATAAACAACTTTTAATAAAATATTGGAAAATTACAATAAATAATAACACAAAAACAAAATGTAAACAAATTTAAACTCAAGAATGTTATGTATGAAAAACATGAATTACATCATATTTCTGAACATACATATGTATATGTAGATGAAATATTTACGTAATAGGTATACAATTATAGTCAGGCAGATAAATTCAACCATTATGTTAGCGTAAGATAGTAATAACAATCTAAAAAATATAAAGGTGGAATATTTCGATCGGGGAGGTACCACCGCCGCCCTCATAACCTGCCGTAAACTTGCATTTTGATTGGATAGGTGCGGTTGCTGAGTACATTTTAAAGCGAGGCGACCATCTTAGCCCTCAGGAGCAACGTATCTGCGTTCGAGCTCAAATAGGATTTCAGACGTGTTTGTGGTTGTACGTGGATGTCTATGGGCTGGGACTTAACATCAGGTGGTTTGTATGGCCGTTCGCTACTCTTTTCAAATAAAACAATTTAAGTCTTACCAACGTTACTGACGCCAAGTATTTTTCCAGCTATGACACTGCTGACTCCGACAGGTGTAAACCACATTACGCCTGTGACCATTTTCATTATCACCTCGAAGATAGCTTGGAAGAAGTCAATCACCACCTGGCCTTTCGGTCCAAGGGTGCCCAAGAGACTCCCAAAGATCAGACAGAAGAAGACCAAACCAAGAGTATTGGTTCCAGCTCTGGAAAATCATAGAATTGAATCATGATTTTATAGGCTTTTAAAAAAATGTAGACTTAATTTTTTTTAATATATGATAACAGGTCCCATATGATTTTGTACTCCAAATAGTGCTTCTTTCCACCAATATAGCTCAAATGTAAAAGTAATAAAATAAACAGGACTTCATAATGGACTTCGTAATAACAGGATAGCATAACATAATGATTTATTGAATTACCTCTTAAAGAGACATGTAAAAAAGGGCAAACTTTATGCCTGAGGGCGTTCTCTATCCGTCGGCCCTGGGTGGATGCATAAAATTTATTTAATTCTTAAATATTTTTTTTACTTTACTTTTCATTTATTTTATATTCAATTATCGATATTTTTTAATCATAAATTATTTGAATAAAAATCAAAGTCCATAAATATTTAATATTTCAAACAATTAGTCCCACGTTAGATCGAAGCCACCAGTGCATAGAGGGCTAGTTCATATCTTGCACAGTGAATTTCAATTGCTATTCAACGCTGAAAAGCAGCTAGCGTTCTTAGAACTATACCACATGGCCACAGACTTCTATTAGTTTTTTTTTGCGATAGAATTTTATTATAATTAGTTTAAAGATCATTATTATCATTAAAATTAATTTGTAAGTAAAATGACACCAACAATTTGGGTATATCTATTACAAAAATGGTGATAATCGATAGGGTAATTTGTATTAAGAAATAGTTACATGAAACATACCTGTAACTGATAACTCGAACTAAAGCAGGCACAGTGTCATTTTCAGTTACATTTTTCACGAAGATCGATGGGGCTTCAGCGTACACGGTGTGTGCTTGTTGGAAAGCGGCTTGTACTATATTATCTGGGAATATATTTCTGTAAATAACGTTAAATTTTAAATCAGTAGTACTATAAATATTATTAATACGAGTGAATGTTTGTATGTTTAGTTTTATGTTAAAATCTCTGAACCACTTTTGTTTGAATTTAACATAGAAAAAGATTAGATCTTGAACATGGAATAGGCTACCTTTGATTGCCAAAATGAAATTTGAACAGGTTGAAGTAAGAGATGTAATTAACAAGATTATGATTATTTTTTAAAAAATGGATACATATATGAGTGATTTAAAATTTGGTTTTACATTTTGTATAAATGACAGCGCTAAGAAAGAAACTGGTTCAGCTTATTGGGAATTAAAAACGTTATTCGTGAGTAGCCGTTACATATCAAAATGTATAAAATCAGACATGATCATTGCGTAAATCCTGAGATTTGATGTTATTTATAATTACTGTACTACTGTGAGATTATAGAAGCACTAGGCCACATTAATTCCTCTATTTTTTATGTTCTGCTGCTTTAGAATGTCTAAAGTTTCTGGTCTATACTTATACCACTGTTTATCAGTCATTATCTTCTCCAATTACGTATTTGCTCTTTAATGTTTTATACATATTTCTTCATTTAAAATTATTTTACCGTTTCCGGTTTTTTGCATGTTTGATTACACTAAGATGCAATTTAAAGAATAAATAAGCAGGCACTTGTAAGTTTCTCCAAATGAATCGACGGATTCAGCGGAAAGTCATCGTTTCTTTGCGGAAGCCGTGTACAGGTGATAGAAATCCGTTTCAGTAATAGACCTCGATACTGCTTATAGAATTTTCTATGAATTTGTTATAAGTATTAACTATAGTTAGAAAGTTCATCAGGTCTCAGACGTTGATTAAAGAACTCATCAACAAGGTAAGAATCATTTATAAATTGTGATCAATTAACCTCTTAATCGATAAAGGATGCCGACTAGTAGCTCTAAACAACACAATTAAAATAGACATTCATAGCATTGGACCCTTCCAACAAGTCATAAATATTTTACCAATATTTCACTGAAGATTAAAATTCAAGTTTTTTTATCGTAACGTATTTACGTGCGTACTTGAGGAAAGTCAAAGTTATATGTTTAAATCAGTTCATCGAGATCAAATACGTTATTTATTTATTTAGGTTTGCTAGGAAATAAAAAAATAATTTGATGCCAAATCAACTGATTTTAAATTCAATTACATACGCTTAATGAATATCAAAGTTACGATGTTAAATTACTTTCGGTTTTGAGCGCCCTCTTGGGTAAGGTTGACCGGAAGAAAAAAACTCTGGGCACAGTTTTTTAGTATCTCATTACAATTCAATCAACTTCAACCCAACTTAATAAATTCTTAGTAATAACGCTTTTTAACTTAGGGTTTTAAAACTTCACCTGTGATCGACCTTAATGCACGGAGCACGAATATCAAGACTGTTCTCTAATCAGAAATGACGAATCAACTCAACTTAGCCACACATCCTCGTCTGCTATTTCTATCCCATAAAACAATTACTGTCATCAGAATTAAAGGTCTATACCAAATATTAGATAAATCGGTTAACAGGATAGAGTAAACTACCAAATTTGATATCAGCAAACAAACAAACATCAAGGGCAAACAGGGAAAACTAAATAAAACCGTTGAAAAACAAACGTGTGTTACATTCCATACTTAAATAACAAAAAACGACCTAGATGGCGCTTGACATAAAAGCACTGAAAAATGTAGGCTATTTTCAATACTCTCGCTTAAACGGGTAGCATTATACTTCAAAGGCCTAAAAAGATCTACTCGGAACGTGAGAACAATAAAAGCTCAGCAATCTTGCACAAGCCATTACTGTCATTGAAATGCACTTTCTTTGTGTTATTTTGAGCTTTAGGGATGGTTAAGGGCACGAAGTGTTTACCTTAGTTAGAATTCAAAAAACCTCGAGCATATTTTTTGCAGAAGTAAAGCTTATTTCTCTAGACTGATAATGCGCCAACAATTCACTGAAATATTGTATTTTTATCATCTGTGTATCATCTACGAATACACAGACGTAATGTCCGCCTCCAGACTTGTAGCGTCGACGTAATCATAGCACTTTTGTTCGCTCGTAATCCATACAGATTTTTCCGTAGAACACAGGCGTGTACGAGCAGCTTACGTTGTGCCGCGCATTACACAGCAGTAGTGTATGCCACAAGGAAGATGTTAAATATTCCAATTAGGTACCAATAAGATGAGATGAAACCCGTGCGCAGAAATCAGACAGTAACGTAGTGGACTATGACCTTTTTCTTCGAAGCAATGTGACTATGATGGATTGATGACGATACCTAACTGAGAACACGTTACGTTTTAAAGATAAACTTACCGACCAATATCAAGTATGCTGTCCAGTATATTGTGATCCCTTTTATTCTGGATCAAACCAATATGATCTTCCCTCAAGTCTGGCTGTCCAGGATGTATCAGCATCGCGAGCACAATTCCAAGAAATGCGTTAAACATTGACGTCAACACGAAATACAGTAACGTCCGCACAGCAATTTTTCCACTCATCTTCGCATTCAAACTCGCGGAACCGGCTATCAAACTAGCGATTATAAGAGGTAGAATCATAAGCTTCAAAACCCTCATGAATAGTTCCCCAGGATAGGATATTATCATCAACGCGTCCGCTCCTAGGTGGTAGGGACGCAAACCGAAACCTGGAAGCAAAAGATGAAATTGTCAATAAGAATTAACTTAATTTTTCTCAGTTTCACTTACTTACGATTTTTTAGTTTTAAAAAAATCATGTTTTTTAAGGTTTCTTTTATTAAAATTATCTTTAATGATAAAAACAAAAAAAATTGTTGAATTCATATTTTTTTAAGGTTTATTTTAATTATAGAAACAAAAAAGTAGAATTAAATTCGAAACATAGTTATTAAATTATATTTACTTAGTTATAGTATACGCATTTGATTGTAAGAACGTATACGTATTTTCAAAGTTTACTTTATATATAGAAAACCATGATTATGATTTTTGTAAAAAAAACCCTAATTCTTATTCATTATAGTTTCATTATATAATTATTTGTGAAATAAAGAGTTTAGACGTAAATTGTTCAATGGTCCAATTCTCAGAATTTCACTTTTTTCAAGTAAAATATCCATAATAAACTAAACATACTCAGAATTGAATATTTTTTGTTTTCTGTGAATTGGTCATATTGCGTATTCGATATACTGACATCTGGACCACTGTACTGCGATCACGGGACATTTTGCAAATAGAGAGCATTATACGCCTAAATCGAATAAACTACCTCCGACACGTGACTAAGACAATTCAAATATGATCCACAAAAAAATAACTAAATCAAAATTAATCTCTTTAAATTTGACAAAAAAGCTACATATTTTTTATTCATAAATGTAATATGTAATAAAATCTTCAATTTAAAACATATGAATCTAACTACATCCATGAATAAGATGCAATACATTAACAAAAAATAAAATATAATTTCATACAAGCGGAAAAATTTACTTACCCACAGCTATTCCCGTTAATACCCCGCCCAGGGTGACAACAAGCAATGTGTTGTCTATAAACCATTTCTTTACACCAGTGGGCTCGACTGGAGCTGACCGGTCTTCAGTGGTCTTTGGCCCCCTGTCCCCTGGGCCCATCTTCGCGAACAAATACTCTGAAAAGCGTTCACCTTTCTCCATTACAGGTGAAATTGAACTCGGTAACCCAGACCTACTGATCTGGATGTTTTGACTTCCCCACGTTTCCTTATCAATTGTATAATCAGTTTCTTTATGGAATATTTTGTTATAAATGAAGTAATATTTAAATGATTCTTCGGTTTGATTAAGCTTTCATCTTTCAGTTCTATTTTCGGCAGTTAATGAAATGAAATTTGTATTTTGATTGATAATTATCTTTTCATGATTTCTAAACCTATGTTTCCCGTTTGCATATTCCGTTCCTTTTTCCGAATTAAACTCATTGAAATTTGCACTGTCTCCGCCATTCAGTGCAGTCTCGTCCAAACGGTGCACAACGCGTGACTAACCTGTAACTCCTATATTAGCACGTCTTTATACAAAGCTTTCATCGGAATCGAATGTTCTACTTTCTTTACGACTATTTTTGCATCCATTGCAACTTTTCATCTATGTACCGTAGGTTTTGGAGCAGTAATAGCAGCAATGTTTGGAATAATGTAAAAAGTGGTTGAGAGCCTCGAGTTTTCTGGTAACGGGAGGAAGCCATGTAGGGGCTTGCGCGCGCATACATCGATTCTCCTATATTTACTTAGCAGCCAATACCTATGGGTATATTATTAAATTGTGGGTATTACGTCTATAGTCAAGGAATTGCGCTATTTTAATTATCTTATGCAATTATCTGGCATATAATCGCTTACGTTAAAGAGAGGACTGAAATTGATCGTGACATGCGCAGTTGCTTGTAGTTTTGGATACGTACAAAGTTTTGAAGTGTGTTGAGACTATTATTAAAGTTTCCTTTGTTACGATTTCCTCTGACTATGTTGCTAGACTCAATACATAACATCTAAGAATATATTTCCGGCGCTCAGAACATATATTTTCAAGCGAAATTACCCAATTAAAGATTAACCACTATATATATTTTATTTAAACTGACAATATAGGATTTTTTCGTCAACCGAAAACAGAGAAGTCTAACCTTTAAACCAAAATATCCAAGGAAACTAACATGGGATTAAAATGGTCTAATTGTCAAGTTCCCGTTACATAGTAAAATGTGTTATAATATTGACTTCAGTACAATCAAATCTTGGGGCAAAAACTTGTTTAAATAATACTAAAAGATGGATGAACTATAATTCGACAGGGGAGGTACCACCGCCGCCCTCATAATCCGCCGTGAGCATTACTTGTGTTTTAGTTAGAGAGGTGCGGTTGCCTTCTACACTTTGAAGCGAGGCGACCATCTTAGTCCTCAGAATTAGCAACGCATCTACGTACGGGCTCAGATAGGATTTCGGTCGTGTTTGTGTTTGTACGTGGATGTCTATGGGCTGCAACTACTTAACATCAGGTATTTAGCATGCTCGTTTGCTACTCTTCTCACATAAAAAGAAACTAGCGACCCGGCGCAGCTTCGTCGGGTAATAGTACATTATTTTTCTTTCATACATGCATCCAGTCGTTACCTACTCGCAATAACTAATAATAAAAATATATATTTCGAAATATGACTGAATTACTTCTCGCCTAATTTACAAAAAAATATAAACTTATGTACCAAAACCTTGCTCAGATATGGCTATACGTTTTGTTGAAAACTGTGAGAAATTCCGCCCAGTATTTTTTAAGCTTATCGCGAACGGACAGACAGACGCGACGGGGGACTTTGTTTTATAATATTTAGAGATATCGGATGTTATATACACTATACCTATTTGTAACTTTGACGTAATGTTACGTAATACGGCTTTTCTTTAAGTATTAATCAGCTTAGAAACTTCAGAGAAGGTTTTGTTACTTAATGCATGCACTGGGTATGTAAATAAATTGCAAGGTTTCTGCTTGCTTTTATAAGTGGACAGACAGATGATTTTTATTAGTCTTTCCTACTGCATACAAGCATACTGACCACTTGACTGTAAGTGGTCACAGTCGCTTACAAACATCTGTATAAAACTCTAGAATAGGAAATAAATCCCATTTGAAATTAATACTTCTGAGGACTAAGATGTACGACTCATATTTAAGTATTAATATATGGTAGAACAATGATACATTATAAATTTCAATGTTTAAATGTTCAATCGGATAGGTACCACAAAGGCCCTCATAATCCGCCGTGATGCAATTCTTATTTCGTGACATTTTAAAGTAATATCATCGCAAAATTTGCATTTTACTATGTAACGTTTCGGCGTGACCACGAGCGATGTAACATCGAAATATCGGCAATCAAAAATCATTAATCGTGAGTAGTCATTACATAGTAAAATGCTGTTTTTCGTTTGGACAGGTGCTGTAGCCGGCTATACTTTAAAAGGAGACTACCTTAGTACTCAGGAGTAAAGCATCTACGTAAAACCACGAATACGACGTCCTTTATGTCTGAAGTTGTATTTGGGTCCATGGACTGCAACGACAATTTAATCAGGTAGCCTGCATACTTATTTGCTGCTCACAAAAAGACAACAACCTCAAGAAACGAAAGAATTGCTTCTTTTGCTGCTCATAAAAAAATCGGAAACTACACCCCTTCAATGAAACTCAAAAATTGCTTCTTATTACAATTGGGTATTGGTACCTCAAACTCTTTTGTTACTCTTTTGTTAGCAAACAAGCTTGCAAACCACCCGATGTTAATATTCGCAGCCCATAGATATCCACGTACAACTACAAACACGATCGAAATGCTATCTGATCTCGAACGTAGATACGTTGCTACTCCTGAGAACTAAGATGGTCGCCTTCAAAGTACAGCCGGCAACCGCACCTCTCCAACCGAAACACAAGATTATGAGGGCGGTGGTAACTCCAGTCGAACTGTAAGTATTCCCACCTCTAAACTACGTTTAGGAAATAACAAAAATAAATAAAGACAGTTGTTTGAATGTGTATAGATATTTCCGTACATTTGACATGACATGTTCTATGACATGATAGTATGAAACACATGTTACAAATACCCACACATATTGAAGAACGATCTGAACAGATCTTCTTCACGTCGAAAATAACTTGAACTTGGCACTGATTTAATTCCTCTACCGTCGTACAGAAGTCCCGTGACCACGTCATGTTTAAAATAAAATTAATATAATCTTTACACAGTACAAAACCGCCGCCATCATTATCCGCCTTAAAGCATTACTTGTGTTTCGGTTGGAGAGGTGCGGTTGCCTACAATTTTAAAGAAAGGGCGTAGTGCTCAGGAGTAGCAACGCATCTAAGATTGAGCTCAGATAGGATTTCGGTCATTTTTGTGGTTGTATTTGTATGTCTATGGGCTGCGATTACTTAACATCAGGTCGTTTGCATGCTCGATTGCTACTATTCTCACAAAAAAAACATAGTCGCTTCACGCCGTCTGTACGTTTAAATCTTTTAAAGTACGCAACGGATTCCAATGTGGATTGCATCAATAGGCCTGGCAATGACCTCGTGAGGTTCTCTTTACCTGAGACTAGTCTCGGTGTACAAACCCTTTTTACTTCTTAAGGGTAGCCCCGTAAGGGCGTGTAAAGTGCGTACCAGAGATTCAAAGTCAGTACTCTGAGAGACAAGTATTTTATCACTGGGATAACATTGCATTTTTTAAAACGTGGGCATTTTTTAACTATATCATTAATATACCTTTTAATTCTAAGAGGAGACGTGTTATTGAAACTGGTTGTAGAACATGTAAAGTTAGGGGTGGTACCACTGCTATACCCATTAGTAACGAATTCCATTTATTTAGAAAGGTGCGGTTACTAGTTCACTAGATAATTGTTCCGGAGGTGAGAGACCTCCGGAATAGCAACGCAACTGTGATCGCTCAAATATTCTGTTCTTTATGGGTTTGCTTACAAATGTCACCGCAAAATGCTTAGTTACACAAGAATAAAAAAATCGACTCACCCTTTATTTGCTTAATTTTGAAAAATTGCCTTTCCACTTAGTTATAAACTCACTTTAATCACGGATTTTGATTAACGTTCAGAAATACGTAACAGACATTTAATTCGTAATTTCCTCATTAATTTGCATAAAAGAAGAAGGTAAGATTTTGTTAAAACTACATTTAGGACAAGAGATTATAATCCCAAAGATTATCAATGAGAAAAATTAGTGTTTCTTTCATAATCTAGTCAAGAGTAGTGTCACTCGTTTGCATTTGGCAACTGAACAAGATTGTATCTAAATCAAGGTTATTTTCATTACAGCTTCTCGACTCATGGTTTTATTGTGCATTGTATCAATTAATATCAGTTACTCATTACGGATTCCAGTCAAATGTATGCCTGCCTACAATGCGCCATGATTGTGTTATATATGTTACTGTAGGTTATACATATTGGGTAGAATCTAACAACCACTCTCTTAGTATACGCGACCAAAATATTCGCGGATTTAACATTTTGTTAATGTCGCTTGTACGTATATTTCTATATTTGTCTTATTTCTTTTGATTGAGATATTTGATTGATAATCACTACGCTCATGCTTGTTATTAAATTTCGTGTATTCGATTGAATTGTTAAATATGTTACATGTCAAATGTTTTATTTACGTATACTTGTATTATTTTTAAATAAAAAATGCACACGCAGTTACTTACATAATTTATTTCAAAAAACTCCTACATCTACCAACTACTTACTATCTTGAAATAACGATAAGTATTAAATAAAATGAACGATTTTCCGTTTTAAAATCGTAATATCTATCTATTGTCTTTGATTCAATTTATATTATTTAAATTTATTGTAATAAAATATATTATGTAGATATATTTTTTTCGATTTACGTCTATTGTTGCTTTATATATAAATCCTGCCATCTATTGGCTAATAAGGAAACTAAATGGTAGCGTAGTAAGTTAACGAATACCATGCTTATATAATACTGTAACAGATGGCGCTGACACCCTTAAAAGAAGTGCTCTGATATTTTTAACCTAGTTTAATGTAATATTTTCTTCTACACTATAAAAAATTGAATGATTTAATAAATTGTTTTTTTATGAAATACTCTTATATTGAAAAACTTAATAAATTTAAAAAGTAATCTACAACGATTCATATGGACTTGACTCTATACTTGACTCTGATAACTATCGACTACGTTGGAACTAATATGAATATCACTAACATCGTTAAGCAATAAGTTCTAAATTCTGTGGCTAGATGGCAGTGTTCCGTAGTTCTTTATTTCGCTATAAGCAGGAGTTCTGGATGGCATTTTTAATTTGTAAAATATTAAATTAAAATATATATATATATATTAGGTATATTTCCGGAATTATTTTATTTATAGTAATCGATTAAGGAAAGCAATAGTCTTATAAATGAATAATTTTATTACCTATTCGATTTCTGGTTTCTGAAATAAATACTGACGCACTTAAACAAAACATGACGCAACTTATCAAGACTCATTTATGAATGAAACACTTATAAAATGCCTAAATATAAAATAATGCCATAGTATAAATACAACAGCACGGTTTTATATCAGCCGATAGGTAATATGTTACCTTATAACAGTTTTTTTAAACATTTTTTTACTTAATTACACGTAATAAATATACTATGTGACTAAGAAACATGTATGTAACGTATTTAATCTTTTTGCATTATTTCAACGCGGTTATTTAATTGGAGGATGGTTTTCGAGGTCAACTGCTAGGCATAAGCGTTCCAAATTATTGTCACACTTGCCAAAACTGCGCCTTAAGAATCCGTCGGTGTCCAGCTATTAATTTTATCAATTATAAATGTCCAAAAAAATAAGGTAGACGCATATGAATTGATAGAAATAGATACCTATACTTGCTAGGAAGAATTCTAGTTCTAATTCTGTGGTTGCTGATTGCACTTAGGGTAATATACACTTAATTACTTAGTTTGGGTAAACACGGAGTTTAACCGTGACCACGGGCCTTGTAACTGGTTCGAAATATTGCAATCATTAATATTTAATTGTAGATAAAAAATATGAACTTACAATTTTCGAGAATTGGCATGCCCTCAAAACAAAAGTGACAAGAAAGGCCTGAGTAGATACATAAAAAAGATAATTTTACTCACATTTTTTTGGATATAGACACGATATTTAGCACTGTTTCACTGACGATTGTTTGATTATAACTTGTTTTAAACGTGGCCTTATCACCAAGGACTACCACTTAATACACAAGAAGACTAGTTGTTTATATGTACACTAAAAAAATCTCTTAAGTGCCAATAAATGGAGGGTCAACCGGTAGGCGAGAAATTCTCCAATCTTTTGGCAAATTATTGTAATATGTTTAAAAAATTTAAATAAACAACTACGTAGTTTTAGTAATTAGTATCGGGTGATCATTAACACGTAATGTTTTTGACGTAAATTATTTACAAAATTTGACAGGCGTGTGATTGTGACTGACTGGCGAATGTAGACCACGAGTCAGTGACAGATTTGTGAGAGTAACAAAAGAAAAGGCAGGTCACGTTAAGTAGCCGCTGCAGACCATGGATATCAGCATACAACCTCAAACAGAAAGAGTGTTGGATCAGAGATCGTACGTAGATACGTTGCTATTCCTGAGAACTAAGATGGCCGCCTCGCTTGTAACACATGACCATACAAACTGAAACAGAAATAGTGTTGGATCAGAGTTCTTACGTAGATGCATTGCTACTCCTGAGGACTGAAATGGCTGTATCGCTTTCAAGTTTTTCCAGAAACCGCAACTCGAAATTAAATTTTAGGACGGCGGTGGTGCTTCCCGGTTCAATTATTATTCTACCACCATGCAAATTACAGATTTCTATTACCAATTCCCTATCAAAATAGCTTGTATAATGTTTCAAATAGGTAATGATGATATCGTGACGTCAGCTGCGGTTTTATGATAGAACTGAGCATCGCAACCCATGCGTTTAAAAATATACATCTGTTGCCAATAGTTGCCACCGTTGCTCATCCCAACCGGGGAACCGCACCTAATGCTAGACTTACACTCAGCCCTGTGGAGCAGGGAAGTAGGCAGCGCGAGTATGTAAATATGTCACTTGCGTGGCCACTGCACATGCTGCTGCCATTGCCCGGCGCTCCCTTGAGTGTCGGTTTTTTGGGCAGCGCGAGAGCGAGTGAGTGTTTACATTCCGCCATCTTGCTTACTCGCCAAAATCATTAAGTTTTTGGAGCTCTATGAAATTTAAAGAACAATATGGGATTTCTTTCAACCACCATTCTTTGACGACAACGCTGTCTTCTTTTACATGATTTTTTGAAACACAACGCCGTCGCCGCAACAAACTAGACGTCACCCATTATTGCAAGTCGATCGATAAATGAATATGTATGCTTATTGTGAACACTCGTCTCGATACTGCAGCAGGTGTATTTCGGACAGTATTTCTGGCAGCGGCAGGAGCAGTGGTAGTGGCCGAGTGTAAATCTGGTTTTACGATTACGACATACATTTCCCTGACGAATTTTACAAGATCTCGCACAAAAAAATGATTGACGAATTCAACGCCTGGGTCTTAGACTGTAGGTATTTTAAATAATGGCGACTAATATTATATGTTCATTTTATTTACAGAATGCAGGAAAGCGTTTCACGACGTGTTGAGTTACGTAAAATAAAAATACATTTGTAGGTAAATAACGTGTTTATAAATTTAATGATTGAAAGTAAACTGATATAAATTTGTCATATGTTAATATAACTATTACCATGTTTGATAGACGCCGCCGGTGACAAGAGAGCGGGTTCATATCTCGCGCAGAGAATTGCGATTGCTATCCAACGCGGGAATGCAGCTGGTGTTCTTGGAACCATGCTGCATGGGCACGGACTCCCTTTAGATTGTTTAGGTTAGGTTTTTATTATTGGTTTCAAGATTTTCATCATTGTAAACCTTATAAAAAAAATATAAAATATAAGGTATAATTTTAAAAGGTGGTAGAGCCGTTAGAGCTCGCCCGGGGCGGCACCACCGCCACCCTCATAACCGGCCGTAAAGCAACATGTTCTTC
>DWON01000346.1:0-35889 GCA_018251015.1 Phocides pigmalion okeechobee | reverse complement strand
AATAGATAAAACATGGTTGCATTTTTTTGTGAGAAGAATGTTAAACGAGCTTGCAGGCTATCATCGGGTGCATAAGTAGTCGTTGCAGCCCATGAATATCCACATAAAAACTCGACCGATAGTACAGTCCTCTCTGAGGTCCTCTATGAGGTCCTCTATGAGGTTGTACGTATGTAGATGCGTTACTATTGTTTAGGCCTAAGGTGGGAGCCTCGCTTTTATAATTTTAGTAGCATTGTAAGTGTAGTAATTAAATTCTACGAAACGTTAACATTTTGGTGAAACTTTTTTTTATGTCTGAAGAGGAGCAAACGAGCATGCAAACCACCTGATGGTAAATAGTCACAGCCCATGGACATCCATGTACAATCATAAATAAGACTGAAATCCTATCTAAGCCCGAACATGGACGCGTTGCTACTCCTGAGGACTAAGATGGTCGCCTCTCCAAACTGTAGCCGCACGTCTCCAACCGAAACACAAATAATACTTTACGGCGGATCACGAGGGCGGCGGTGGTACCTCCCCGGTCGAACTATAGTTCTCCCACCTTTAATAACTATATGTCATTCAAACGCAAGATATTTATTTTGTACATACCCATCAAATAAATTTCGGTAGATGTACGAGTATTTATAATTGCGACTGCTTTTAAGAATTAAGTATTTTATTTATTTTCTTGCATTCGGGTATAATTACAGGTAAAAACCCAATTCGATATTGTAGCTAGATGCATATTCATACAATAATTACACTTAGTACATACATTAACGTCAAATCATATTACAAAGTTTCTTATAAAGCAAGTCTAATATCCATAATGTAATTATTCCCTGCGGACATGAAAATCGCACATTGCTTTTATAAAATAATAAGGCTTTATTACGCTAAAATCAAAAATGAAAGTTCGACCAACTAACTAACTTTTTAATTTTATCAAGTTTCCAAACAATAAATCGCACGTTTGATTGACGCTGGTGGCAAAAGGGTTGGTTTATATCTCGCACAGAAAACTGATCGTTATTGGGCGCGGGAATGACGTTAGAGTTATTTACACCATGCCCCATGAACACGGACTCCCAGTATATTGTGTAGGTTATGATTTTATTATAATTTTTGAGGCATTTATTTAACACTTTTTCATTATTTAATACTTGGTGTAACGCGCTTGCGGCTTGTACACACGAATACGGGCGAATACAAGTACTGGATGGGAAATAATACAATATGTATTTCAATGAATTATTGGCGCATGTTCACTCTAGAGTATACAGCTCCAGTTTAGGCCGTCTCCCGCAACGCTGACTCTATAAAATATATGGGCGGCGTAGTGAAAGTGATAACGTTACGTTTAGGTTAAATAATTACGTTAATAATCATAATAAACAATATTTGTATGACTATTCAAGCAACTCGTTCGCTTGCCGTGGCCAAGGCCTTTATTTATTGCTTATCAAACTTGTCAATGACTCTGTCGTTGACAACATTGATTGCAATTTTAACTGTTATGAGTGTCATATAGGTTAAGTGTGTGCTTGTGTAACATTTAATGGGTTAAGTGCGTGCTTACACACTTAACCTATAAATCTTAGTGCTTACTAAGATTATGTCTTCACTGGAAAGCCAATGATACTAAAACGCCCAAAGACCTTTTCACATACAGCTACTTGATTTTTTTCTCGAAACCGATCGTATTTTTTTCAAATTTCTATGGTATCTTGATTAAGGATTGCACGAGCCCATATCTAACACAGAAGCGAACTATTAGACTTACAGACACTCTTGTCTGTCTGTAGCCTTATTACGATTTCATTCCAAATGAGTATTTTTTTAGACCCCAAAACAAAAATATACGTTTTACATAATACCGTGTGTAATTAATTACTTGTCTGTGTAATATTGTAGTTCCTAAACGGATGGACTGATTTTGATTTAGTTTTTAGTTTTAAGATGATTTGATCGGACTCAGGTATTAATATAGAAAATTTGTTACGATGTTAGAATTTAAAAGAAGCTTTTGATGTCGGCAACTTCTATTGGTCTGATCAGATTAACCTTAATAATTCGATTACATACAAATCACATGGTAACCATGATCTGATGCTGCAGCATAAAATTTTAAAGAAGTAATATGATCTTAACATTTGTTAGGAATAAATGTATATTTCCAAAAATTGTTAGAACTGTTCAACAAGCCAGAAGAAAAATATCTTATGCCAGGAGTTATTTATATTCCAAAAATAGTCACAAGGATATTTCATACAATGTAGCTACCTGCCCACATTCCTGTTCAATGTAAACGTTGACCTACTTTTACTTGCCTGTAATCAGAGAAAAAGTATCTCGCGGGACTTAACAATTATGTTGTATTATTTATAAACGCCCTCAATTTCATTTCCTGTTGTTTCATCACGTACCCTCGCAATCAACGCTTAAGTGAACGATGTAAAGATGTATAAACATTTCCGCTAAAATATTATTTAAGTATGATTTTTATTTAAATTTATACATAAAATTAATTATAATAAAAGCTTAACCTAAACAATCTAAAGGCAGTGACTGCCCATGCGCCATGGTTGCAAGAACAGCCTTTTTGTCCTGTGGCACCTAATTGTTTGAAAAACAAACAAATAGAAATAACAGAAGTTATCTTATGTGAAGTTGAATTTAGATGTGATGCTACTCCTGAGGAATAAGATGTCTTGCTTGTAAGTGGACTGACGACTACACCTTTTCAACTATCGCAAAATAATTGATTCACGACGGATTTGAGGATGGCAGTGAAACCTCCCCGGTCGAACTTTGTTTTATACTTTCTGTTAATGTGTTCATATGACAAGGCGAATAATAATGCCTGTAGTGTTGATTGCACTACTATACCACTAATCCAAATGCCTTGCAACTTTATGAATTTTTCTACGACTGGTGTGGTATATCTACAAATTATAATCGAATGAAATCAAAGAAATTTTTGCAAAAAATTATCCATAAGTTATGCGGAGGACAGACGCTGTTCGAAGCTACTTATCTATATTTGTTTACTAGCAGTTATCTCCGGCTCTGCCCAACGTAATGTGCAATACGTAATTTGAAAAATATAGCTTAAAAGGATTTTATCCATAATTATTTTTGTTTATTACTCGGCTCCATAGCGTGATAATACTTAGCCTGTAATGAGACCAGAAGTATAGGGCAGTCTGAGTATAAAGTTTAAGATGGTTTAGTAAATTAGTACTTTTGTAGATTTAAGTACTAAAAATTTTAAAATTTTAATATATTTAATTTAATGTATAATTTCAAAGATAGAAAACCATAATAACTTTATTTGTCTGGTATTTTTTTTTTGATAAACACCATTTAATTATCCAGGTGCGACCAACATTCCTCATCGGCATGAGCTTTCCACTAGCGGACGTGCTCAGCGGCAACCTCTCCGAGCAGAGCTTGGACGAAGTGAAGCAGAGGTATCAGAGCTGCGAAGGCGTGGCCGAGTTCGAGTCAAATTACAACGCGCAGAATACCATGCAATGCTACGTAGGAGCGCAAGCTGTTGCAGATAAGGTACATAATCTAACATGAAGATAAGAAAAGTAGATAATAGCTTCAAAGGTCGGAGAATTATAGTTCGACCGGGGAGGTACCACCGCTGCCCTCATAATCCGCCCTAAAGCATTACTAGTGTTTTGTCTGGAGCCGGCTACACTTTGCGAGCGAGGCGACCATTTTCAGTTTCAGGAATAGCAACGTATCGACATTCGAGCGCAGCGCACTGTCGGTTCGGTTACTATCTTAATAATTGAAATCTTAATTGAAATTATATAATATGTATTAAATAGCATAAAATTTATATGTAACTGAAATCTATTGGTGATGTATTATTTATCTTGCGACATGTGTCAGAAAGTTTGTCTTAACATATCCTTAAAAAACTGAATAAAAAAAAAGAAAAAAAAACATAAATTGATAGTTATCGTCAAAACTCTTTATAAAAGAAATTTTCTAACACCTTTTAAGATATCGAATCTTTTCTTTTCAGGATGTAGCCGATTGTGTAGAGGCCTTTATTGGTACCTATTTGTTGAATGGGGGAGTTCTGGGTGCCATTAAAATAATAGAGTGGATGAGAATTATACCGGCACAGGTAATTGTAAAATTATTTTCCATCATCACAAATTCATCACTGTTCCACAGCTGGCCATGAGTTTTCGTTCAGAATGAGAAGAGTCAGGGTACAGTCCACGCGCGCTAAGTGCGGTTGGGTGGACTTTACAAACCTTTGACAAATCTATCGAGGACTTTCATGGCATGGAGGGATATCTTTCTTCATCATTAAGAGATAATTAATTTCTGATACGCGCATTATGTATTTGTGTGTGTGTGTGTGTGTGTGTGCGTGCATGCGTGTGTGCGTGCATGCGTGCGTGTGCGTGTGCGTGTGTGAGTGTGTGTGCGTGCGTGCGTGTCTTATACTGAAAATTATGCCATAGTAATTTAGTATGTTGATAAAGTAGAATGCCCAGGTGCTGGTTATTAGTACTGCATCTAAGTACGACGTGAGACAGAACTTAAGTATTTAGATATCCATGGGCTGCAGGGATCATTTAACCTGCAGATCAGGTGGCCTGCACGCTCGTTGGCTACTGTTGCAACATTAAAAATATTTATAATATTTTTTTATTCCACACACATTTTGTGGTTTTCACTCATATTCAGTATCAAAAAAAAATCCAAATTCAAAAACCAAAAAAAAATCAAAAATCCTTTATTCATTCAAATAATTTCAGGACAATTTCGCTCAATACTTGAAGAAGCGTGTGAGTACACCCGTGACTGAAAAAAAAGTTACCGAGGACGACGTGGAACGAATCATGAACCACAACCGGGCAGATGTGGAGCGAATACTGGGATACAAATTCAAAGATCCCTCCTTTTTATTAGAGGTAAGTGCATTTTTTATATAAAAACAGCAGTTTTTGCAGGTTTCACTTTGCAATCTATACGTCTATATCTATTAAAGGTGGTAGAGCTCGCCCGGGGCTGCCGCCACCTCCACCCTTATCACTCGCCGTAAAGCAACACGTTCTTCATGTATTGTGTTTCGATTGGGGAGGTGTGTTTGCCGGATATCATTATCGGAGGCGACCATCTTAGTTCTCAAGAGGAGGAACGCATCCGCGTCCATCCTTAAATAGAACTTATGTTCTGTTTGAGATTGGACTTGGTTGTCCATGGGTTGCAGTGACCACTTAACATCAGGTGGCCTGCATGCCCGTTTCTTATTCTTTCATTATAAAAAAAAAAGTTACTTTATCATTTTAATGTATTTTATGTTAGATTAGAAATTTAGAAACAAGTCGTTTGAACGTGATTTTGACTATACGGAACACATAAATAGAGCCCCTCTCACACTTGACCAGCTAGGAGAAAATGACACTGCTATAGCATTCATACTATGTTGATGTTCAGTTTTTAGGAACAAAACGATCGCGTTCTTGAAAACGTGAGAACATCTTTACAGACGAACATTGTGTCGTATGCAATGATATATTGGTGTCGCACGAAATTTAATTTGGAATGTTAACTAAGACACTTGTAATCACTTATACCAATTATTTTTTGTAAAATTATTTGGTATGAAATAGTTAGTCCATTTAATATGATTTATATTAATATCATCACGAAGATTGTACATTTTACTATGTTGTAGGGTGTTAAAATAGTTCAATAGGGGAAGTACCACCACCGCTCTACTGATTCGCCGTAAAGCAGTTCTTGTTTCGGTTGGAGAGGTGCGGTTTCCGGCTACACTTGCGAGCGAGGCAACCTTCTCAGGAGTAGGAACGTATCTGTGCACGTCGTTACGTAGGACCTAAGTCCTGTTTGAATTTGAACGTGGGTATCCATGAACTGCAGAGACCATTCAATATAAAATGACCTGCACGCTCGTTTGCTATTTTTCAACATAAATATATGTTTTAATGAAAAAAAAATCCTATATCTCACCTGAACACGTACTTGATAATAACCGGAACTGGCTAATTTAAAGTCTTGAAATGTCTCTAAAATTTTGTCAGCGGTCTCCCTTCCAAAACTTGACCATGCTAAACGTAGCTTAAATTCGTCGATCGTTTACGATATATAGTCAAAAAAGGTGATAGACAAACCTAACCACTTCGGCGTTATAAAAACGTATAACAACGCATCAAATGACGTCACGTCAGCTTTTTGTACATGCAAAAATTCCCACTTGAAAGTCTGTTAGAATTCTTAAAAGCCCAAAATTCATGAGTTATACCCAAATACCGATCATTGAGTTATTGCCACCGCATGACCACACCTCGGCGCCGCTCGTGGGTGGACTCTTACATATTCCAGTTTTTGAATGAATAAAACCAATCAAGAGTTGATATTTAAAATACCACTTGGTTTTAGGCATTTTCTTAGAAATTACACCTATTTAGATTAGACTTTTGAATTTAGATTTCCTTAATAGTCTTAGTTAATTTATTTAATGTGTCTTTTATGTTGTTAAACTAACAAACGAGCGTGCAGGTCATCTGATGTTAAATGGTCTCCATCCATTCATCCATGTCCAACCTCAAGACCTAAATCTTGCCTGACATTGTACATCAATGCGTTGCTACTCCAGAGGACTGAGTTGATTTCCTCGCTTGCAAGTGTAGCCGGAAATCGCACCTCTCCAATCGAAACACAAGAACTGCTTTACGGCGGATTATGAGAGCGACAATGGTACCTCTCCAATGAACTCTTGTTTTACCATCTTGACAATTTTGTTATACAAAAGTGTGATTATATTGCGGGCTTTACAAATAGGGGCGTACAAACAAAAATGCGATTTGTTTACTATTATTCCTTTTCACTATTAGCCATAAAAATACTATATTTTTGCAGTAATTATAGTTAAGCAACTTTTTAAACATATGCTAAAAAGTTTATAGTACTATAAGTAAAACGCAATCTAAGTTGTTATTTTTAAAACTACTTGACAACAATCCCAAATTATTAATATAAAGACTGTCCAACGGTTAAGCACGGTTCTCTTAGAATGAAAGGTCTTAGTCTATAGTCTAACCACGCTGGCTAAGAAACAGGTCTCTCTCGATGGACATGATGCGTACCACTTGATGTAAAACAGTCGCTGCAGCCCAACAATATCAAACAGGATTGAGATCGTATATGCAGTCACATGCGTTGTTACCTTTGAGGACTAAAACGTACTTCTCGCTTGTAAGTGTACCCGGAAACCGAACATATTGCTTATCTATATATAAAGAAGGTAAGGTAAGACCAACACACAGTTGAAACCGTTGCACCCAGAATATTGAAAAATTGCAGATAAGTCTTTTATAAAGTGTAGGAGAGCACACAAAATAATGTTGGATATTTCGCTTCCAAGAGACTAAATTGAAGATAAAAATTTGCACTATTTTTTTTTTATTTCTTTTATATATTTCATGCAAGTATACGTATATGAAAAAATGTGCTTAATTAATTTTAATGTATTGTTATATCGACATCAGCACGAACAAAGCCACGGCAAAAGCTAGTAACTTATGTAGTTCATTTGTAAACTGATTCAAAAATAAAATAAACCACCATGACGGTAGGTGAAATAAGCAAGCGCCTACGATTAACAGTAATATTTATTACATTACACGTAAGTGACGCGAAAATCCACTTATCATAATTACCGGATTGGTCCTAAATCAGGCACTTATCACGAATGGTCGATTTTTTCAAACTCATGACATCTCGAAAATACTTTATTTATCTAAATGTGTCGGGTCGTGTCGCGGACGCGTCGGTTTTTGTCTAACTCGTCATTCCGGGGTGGCCATTATGCTCGCCTAAACGGAGACTGACCACTAATTAAGAAGTTTAAGCATCATCATGAACCTGTTCTTGGTCGGATCATTTCCCGTTGTAATTTCTTTATGAATAATGTAATTCGGTCAAACAATGAGTATTATGAACTACACAAACCTACTATAAATAGATAAAAAAACGTGAAATAAAAATCGTGAAAACAAACGTCCTACGGATTAATGTGAGGCGAGTGGGGTAATAAGTCCTATTTATAAAATTTCTTATAATTTTCATAGCTTAATCCATATAGAACATATTTATATAAAGAAGTAAAGTGACTGATAGATCCACATATTAAAACACAGCTAAACCGTTGAAGCTAGAATCTTGAAATGTTGCATAAGGGCTTTTATATAGCGTATGTAAGCAATAAGATATGATTTTTGCAAATTCCACCCTTAAACAAGCAGAATAAGGGTTGAAAGTTTGCTTGAATGCATTACGAAATGAAAGCCTAACTTAAAAAAATTACAGGGAGCTCGGTTTCATGTGACATATTATCAAGAGCGCTGGCCGCATTCCGTGATCAATAGCGATCACAATACTCTGTGCGAGATATGCTCCGGTCCACTTGTCACTGGCATTGTCTACGAAACGCGCCCCGCCATTTGACGGTTGGCCGTCCGGCAGCGGGCGGCGATGTGGCGACCGTGGCCAGCATCCGTCAGACAATAATTTACATAAATACAACATTAGAGCTGAGTTAATTGACACATTTGACGATTTATGCGTTGCGCTACACACTCCACTCATTCGGAATTTTACTGCCTTGTCGTTACTCCGAACAAGTTTTTTAAACAATAAATTTATTGGACGTCTGTCAATATATATTAAATAGTTTTCGGACCTCACGTTATCTGCTCATAATCGCACATTTGGAGTCAGAAGCATTAGTTGCAGATTCCGAGCCCCGTTTCCGGTGGACAATGTCAATCAATCCAAGATTTATTTTATTACTTGATCGAGTTCTGCTAATGTGTCGCGGTTTAATGATCCACTTTTGAAATTTAAATTTGCGTATTACGAATGAATTATCATTTAACTTTGCGAAAAATGATTATTTTATAAGTTTTTATGGTTTCTGTCTATCGGGAATGCATAAATTGAAATTTGTATTATTCATATTTGAGATATAAACTTGTAAATCTATTAGGTCGTATAATGTTATGTTGTATTTGAATACATTTGGAAGACTTTGCGACTATTATTGATTCCATCTATAAACATTTAAATATGTGTTTGCTGAAATTTTGATAAAGGTGTTTTAAAATATTGTTTATTTATTTTAATGTATTTTGAATGTATTTTTTTACCAGTGTGTAATATCGTAGGAAATTGATACACAAGGGAGTGAATACACAGGAGTTAGATGTACAGTAGAAATAATACATGCATATATTTAATCTCAGTCAGAACGTTGGTTGTTAGACCTGGGGACCCACACAGCTGAAACTGCTGAACGCAGAATTCTGAAAATCGTAAGTGAGCACTAATAAAGGAATATTGAAAATCCCACACATATAGGATGAAGAAAATGAAAATGTTTTTTATTTACTTCAAATATACATAAAGAGTAAAAATATAGTTGTATACTTAATTCCAATATATTGTGATTTCGGTCACTGCGCGACCAGGGCCGTTGGGAAAAGCAAGTATGTATAAACTTAATATTGGCTCCAAACTGCATACATCGCTATGAGTTCAAGTGTGAACTCAAATTTCATAAAGCTGGGTAAATAATCTAGAAACTTAAATTTTCTTGCTTATCAGAAAAAATGGGCAAAACCACGCAACGATATCAATCGTCCATAAATCTTACGTTAATTAAAAGAAAAAATCAATGGGACAATTTCATTGTAAAGTTTATTTTTAATTTGCTTCATTGCTTCAACATTTTTACAATCTCGGTAATGACCGAATCTGTCCTTGAACGATGTAATTCCCAATCTCGCGACCATCTTCCATAAAATATAATAAATAAACTATTAATTAATTGAAAAAAAATATTTTAAATTTAAAATAATGACCGTACGAGAAATAGAATACCTACGTATTAAATTTCAACATTTTGGAGGACACAAGTGGCTTGTATTTGATTGTGTGCGTGAAATTATTACAAATATTTGGGCCTCTTAATTTCATCACTCAATTTATTCTATAAAACATTCACAAAAATCGTTACAATTCTGTCGGAAATAGAACCCAAAATCATGCTATTTACTCGATTGTATATTAACAAACGTACACAAATGCTGCTATAAATTGAAGCGATTCATTAAATTTAATAATTGTCCAGGTGCACTCAATCAAGTCTTGCGGCTTTGATCGATAAAACAGTTTTAGACAGCTGACAAATATTTGCATACGCGATATTTTATTGAATGTTTAATGATAATTCAAGCTGCTTCGCGACGACTGATAACTTAAACAAATCGACCGAATCAAAGAGCGCGGAGGCATCAATTGAAATGTTCCTTTTGCGCCTTTGATCCGTCGTAATCATAGAGAAATACGCTAAGCCAAACAAGCTGGATCGATTTAATCTGAATTAGTGCAATAAAAAGCTCAAAGAAAAACTAAAAAACGACATGAATGTAGCAACAACAGCATTGTTGATGGGGGAGATGCGGCCGCGGCGCCGAGCGCGCGATTCTGCGCCGTAACGACTCGACGATAGAATAATTGGCTAGATTTGATCGGAATAGATATTTTGGTGGTACTTTGATCTCGATCGGCCGTAAATCCGTTGGATAATGTTTGTTGAATCGGATCATGTGTTTGAGAATGGCAAGTAAGTGTTTGTTTTCTATCATCCGGCCAAATGTGTTGTTGGATTCGCTAGGTGCGTGTTTTGACAGGCTCACTCGTTGGCGGGCGGCAATAATACTGTCTTCGGTCCATGTGCGGCCAAATTAGGCTGGCATCGCTGCCATCGCTGGCATCCCGGCGAGCTCCCGTGATTTATATGGGAAGTGAAGGATTTTTAGGAAACGCCCTTTGTTTTCTCTCGATACACTTGTAAATATGAACATCGTGAACGAGATTGTCAGAGATGCTGACGCAATGAACTGACGTTTTATTTATTATGATTCTTAAGTTTTAGAAGATTTGATTAAGTACTTCTGGATTGAAATATTCTTTTAAGCACTGATAGGTATCATGCAAATCAGTTGCGATGAAAAACGAATGGCTCAAATAATCATGGTTGAATAAAAGAAAAATAAACATGTCACCTTTTGGTGAAGTATTAGTTTGGTATGGATTATCGTGTATATTAGTATCCACTGACATTGTTAGGTTTCTTTTTGTACAATTTAAAAAAGGCAGAGTTTTATGACTTTTAGAGTCTAACACCTTCATTTATTGATTTATTTGGAAAATTGTACTTATATTTGGAAGGGTTTACTTTCCCATTTGGTTTGGTCCCATATTAATAAGTTAATGATTTTAATAATTTCATCTTTTAGAGGGAAAATATAGGAGATGATTTTTCTATTGAACTTTAAATTATAAATTGTTTTATCTATTTATGAATAAAATTAATTTGAATACAATAAGCATCTCGAAAGATAGAAATTTGACAATTTCATTCAACTCGAAGTTGTTTTTTTTTATTTAAAGATTATTCAAGTCTTGTTTCATTCAAAAAGACTTTATGTACTTTTGAACATATAAATTAAATCAAGTAAATTAAATCAGTAATAATCATACTATTTTTCCTGTTGTTAAATAAAGATACATTTATATTCGGGATGTTTCAATGTAGATCGTTACATATCTCGATCATCACCCGCAAGCCATCTGATATTTAGTGCTCGCAGCAGCCCATGGACATCTATGTACATAAAACCTCAAACAATACTGAATTGTTATTTGAAGTTGCATGTAGCGCTACCACTGAGAACTTATATAGACTCATTTGAAATGTAACCGACAACTGCAAGAATTAAGATTATAATTTCTAACATAACGTCAAAAAATCAGTGTCGCGTGATACAGAGTCGAACCTCAGACTCATGGTGTGGGATACTTAACCAGTAAGCAGTTAGTACCTATTTCATTAACCAGAAGAATTATTGTAAACAAGACACAATAGCTATCAAAACATCTGCGGGTAAAACACCCAGTTACAGACATGTATGGAAACAAGAAACATTTTTAATTTCCCCTCGTCCCGGGCGAGCAAGCGCTGTGGGACTAAATCAATATGATATGACAGTTACGGTCAATTTATGGCCCCTGGTTAATTACGAAAGGGAGGGAAGGAGCTCCTCTAATGACTTGTGAAGAAGCGTGCGTTGAGCTTATCGTTGTGCGGGTCGGTTTTTGGTGCTGCTACCCTATGTCTGCTTTTATTTGTGAATTTATTATTTTTTAACTAAGTTTAAGTATATAAATTTAATAGTCAAGAAAATCCGGGTCAACGTTTAAAGTATTTTTAATAATATCTTAATTTAATAAATACAATTTAAATACTTCCATTTTGTATAAGAAAAAAAAACAGGTACAAAAATAATCTTCACTATTATATAACAATGAAACCTTGTCCACCTATTTACTTGATTGTGTTTTTTTAACGCGACAAGTACCGATTTAATCTATTGCAAATTGTCTGTTTGTATTGTTATCCTTATTGTGTATATATACTTACTGGCAATATATTATCACGCCATATTTTCCAATATAGATGAGCAATGACTAACAATAAAATATATATTTAAAAAAAGTATGACCGTAGGGTTTATAACATGTATTTAGCATATATGCCGTGTAAAAAACCGTAGGTTAACATTAGTCTTATACAGGCAGAATAATACAAAATACCTGTTCTATGTAGCTTATAACTTGTACATACCAAAGATATGAAATCTTGCCTTGCATTGAGTCAGTACAATCGTGTAAACCAATATGATACGACATTTACCGTTAATTTATGGCCCTCAGTTAATTGCGAATGTTGGAGTCAAATGACTTGTGAAGTTACGATCGTTGGCAAAGGGACAGTTTTTGGTGAGCTTACCCTGCAGTTATGAAGTTTTAGTCATAATGTAATTAATATTGTTTACAGATGTTTAGAAATTTGAGGTACGTCATAGTTTCTTTTTTTCAAATTCTTATGTATATTTTTATATACAGTATAATGCTCGTACTACTCCATTATACCTCCTACCTACTACAGTACCTCCACTCAAGTATGCAATTTTATATAAGATATATTAGAATACATTGTGCATTTCTATTTTTCACTTGTATATGTTTCACTTATTTGACAGGTGTTAGAACTAAAATTGGACCGTGGAGGTCCCATCACGGCTCTCATAATCCGCTGTGAAGCTATTGTAGTGTTACGCTTGGAGAGATGCGGTTGCACTTAGAAGCGACGCGACCATCCCAGGATGACCACCTTAGGATTCAGTCCGGTTTGAGGTTGTACGTGGAACTCTATGGGCTGTAGTGACTACTTAACATCGGGTGGGCTGAATGATTGTTTACCTAATCTGAAATATATATATTTGAAAGTAAAGCAATAAAAAAACATATCTACAAATTCTAGGTTACCACGTTAAGGGCAGAGTTTTACTCACAAAGAATTTCAGGATCTGTTTCAGCGGTTTCAGCTTTCAATGTGCCAGTTAGTCACCTCACTCTGTTACATGTTATTGTGTTTTATAGCTGTTATAAAATACACGTAGTACAATACATAGAACAGTACATAGAAGGTAGGAGATAGTTCGACCTAAGAGGTACACATAAAAAAATACACATCAGGATAATATTATAAAATAGCGGGAGCGGACACCAAAATAAATTATGAATGAACAAAAAGTTTTAATTCGACGCACACACGAACATCCGATTCGCTCGGCTGATTGATATAGCGACTGATTGACAGCTAGCCGTACTAGCACTGAGTTCTCTTGTATATGTTATTGCGGTGCTCGGTATAACTGGAAATTTTTGTTTCATTTTTTTTATGTGACCTTAGCTAGATTGTGTTTCGGTTGGAGAGGTGCGGTTGCCGGCTACAATTTGAAGCGAAGTGACCATTTTACTCCTCAGGAGTAGCAACGCATCTACATTCGAGCTCAGATATGATTTCGGTCGTGTTGTCGTTGTACGTGGATGTCTATGGGCTGCGACTACTTAACATGACATGGTTTGCATGCTCGTTTACTACTCTTCTCCCTTAAAAAAATACAGTAAAGAAGAACGGTTCATCACCACTTAAACTAATAGACAATAGAAAATCCAAATTCAATTGAAAAAATATTTCGTCGGCTGTTTATCACCCGATATGCCCGATATGCCAATATGAAAAGTATAGAACGTGTAAAAACAGAATAGTTTATCTGCGAACGTCAGTATTGGGTCGCCAATTGATCGACAGCCGACAATACCACGTATGGCGCGATTGTTTTACATTACCTGCCGGTGCACTAGTTATATTTCTCATCAATGTTTGAATCCAAATTATGATTAATACTAAATGATGTTTAATATTTGTCACAACTACAGTTTGCCTTTTTCTTAAAAACAAACACTTGATTATTTCGTATGTTTTATTAGAAAACTTACAACACTTTTATTATGTGCTATATTAAAAACTTCGGATCGATGAAGTTTAAAAATCGTCTCCTGTAAATGGAGGTCTATAACATGTTACACTGTCGTTGCAAATGAGCGATATATGGTTTTAAATAAATATAATTGCGGAATTTATGCATTTACTATATAACAGTTTAGCCGTGGTCACGAGACATAAGTGGTACGAAATATCGGCAATTAAATATCGTGAGTATCCGAAATTTGTAAAATTGCAGAATTAGTTCAACCGGACAAGTACCTACTGCCTTCATAATCTGCACGTGGAGCAACTCGTGTTTCCGTTGGAGAGGTGCGGTTGCCGGATAGGCAACCGAGGCGACGATTTTAGTCCTAAGGAATAGCAACGCACCTACTTACGATCACAGACAGGACTTTATCTGTGTTTGTAGTTGCATGTCACCATCACCAGGTCATACTTATGTAACTGCCATCCGATGGACTTTATAAATTCTTAAAATATACATCAATCTTGATTTCATTTTAAAGTAATATTATCACGGAATATATACATTTTGCTATGTGATAGGTCCTCACGATTAAGGCTTTTCTAATTGTGGATATTTCGAAAAACTGACTAGACCTAGGGAACGTAATCTGTCCCGGTGGAACATGTGAACAGATCCTTCCACTACCCCTCTTTTGCCGGGACTACGATCCAACTGCTTTGAAAAATCATTAATTCGAAAAGCGTTGCTCATGCGTGCCGATTACATACTAAACTGTATACATTTCAATGTCTCATATCGGTCGGTATCAATTGACGTATTTATTTTTCCATTGTTTTTATATTCAACTATATAACAAATAACATTTCAGAGACCACCAGCTCGTTCATTCACTCACACATGGATACACTGATTGATGTAATGATTGATTGACAGCCACCACAGACACAGGTTGGATTCGCGTCCAAATTGAAATTAATTATAAGTTGTATCGCCGCTCGCGAGGCAAATTGTGGTAACACCCGATGTGAATGGATAAAACATTTTTTCCCGTTGCGGAAATTGCAATGAGGGTTCCAATTCACCTGATTGTTATGTCACTGTTGTCTATGGACATTGTCGTGTCTCACGAGGCGCATTGTGGTATCATCCGATGGGGATGGAAAAAACGTTTTTTTACGTTGTGGAAATTGCAATGAGGTTTTCAATTCACGTGATTTTGAGTACAATTGTTTTTTATACTTTTTCGTGTCTTGCAAGGGGAACTTTAACACTAAAGATGCTTTTATGAAGTGGTAATTGCAATCAGGGTTCCAATCCACTACATTTCAAGTTCCCTTGTTATTTTTATTTTTACATTTCTTTAAGCTTATTATATTTATAGGTGAATGTCAGCACCCAAGTTTCAAAATAACTAATTAGCGTCAAGCATTACTGTAGACTCAAGGCGTGGGGTCATTAAATGTCATTGGAGTCATCCAGAACTCCTTCAAACGATCTTATCTTGTAGATCCTTTGATAGATCGATTGATATAATGTTACCATCACGCAAAACACGATCCACTGAAAAAGCGACTTTATTAACATATCGTAAGATTCACTAAATTAGTAACGGATGGTGCAATATAAAATATGCAGTGTAATTATATCGAATCAGCCTGCCTGTCCGTCTGGCTGTCAATCAAACGAGACGTGGCACTGATGCGGACTGATTGAGCGCTGTCTGTGTGTGGATTGAAAAGTTTATTAACTCGAGTAAAGAATGGGGTTCGGATATGAGATGTAATTTGCGATTAACATTCTGATATCAAGGATGCTGCCTTGAGATTGAGATCAACGAGAACTAAACAGGTGGATCGTTTGCAAGATCATTGTAAATATTGATTCTTTACAGATTTCGACGTGCAAACATTAATAATTTTATATATTTAGTTTACAAAATCTTATTCCCTACGTATAGCTAAGCATCTACCTACTTCATACAGGATTTCGGTCCTGTTTGAGGTGGTATGTGGATGTCCATGGGCTGCAGTGGTTCCTACACCAGGTGGTTGAAGTTCGCTTGCTGGTTGTCTCATAAAAAATAGGCAGAAAATGTGTTTGTTCCAGAGCGGGGAATGTTGGCATTACAATTTCAAATTCATCACTCGAGCAGAGCGTTTATTGAACGCACTCCGCGATTAACTTTGTTTAGCTTGTAATTACACTGTACGCGCCTTATACGGCGACGAAATCGTTGACCGCTGTTAGAACCCACGGGACGGGGACGATGCGATCTGTCGCGTCGCAACTAGCGAACACGTGAAGTTTAGTTTACTTGAATTTTATTTAGGTTAAAGTTTTTGTTGTAATTATAATACAAAATGTGTTTATTTTTTTGGGTTTAAGTTCATATTTATGAGCCTAATATGTATATAAACATAGGTAACTAGCGGCCCGGTTTAGCTTCACTGGGATAATAGAGTTTATATTTATTTACATTATTTTTCTTTCATACAAGCATCCAGTTATTACCCAGTTCCAAAAACTAACATTTAGAAACTACGAGCAACGAGTACATTACTATATTAATGTAAAATTTAGTTTCTCGCCCAATTTACAAAAAATATCTTACTTTATTATACACCAAAACCATCTTCAAGAATCATTGTAGCTGTTGTAAACTGTGAGAAAATCCGTCCCGTACTTTTGAGTTCAAACAGACACACGTGACGGGGGACTCTGTTTCATAATATCCGCACAATTTAAAAGGTGGGAGAATTATAGTTCGACCGGGGAGGGACCACCGCCGCCCTCGTAATCCGCCGTAAATACTTGTACATTCTGTTGGAGAGGTGCGGTTGTCGACTACACTTTGAAGCGAGGCGATCATCTTAATCCTCAGGAGTAGCAATGTGTCTACGTTCGAGCTTAGATAGGATTTCAGTCGTGTTTATAGTTGTACGTGGATGTCTATGAGCTGCGATTAGGTACTTAACTGTTCTTATCACATAAAAAAGACAAGTATATTTTTATTTGCATGATATCGATCATTGTTAAGTTATATAACTCGCGATGCAACAAATTCAAAAATGCAGTCGTAAGTCGCATGAGGTAAAGGTGACTGCAGTGAGTTGGCATTGTCAATTTTGTTTTATGGCGTATCGACACTGGAAATAATTGCATTGTTGACCTTTGCCGCTATGCAAATTGAGCCCTGTCTCCAGGCCCCACGGTTTGAATTTCAATGGGATCTAACCGGTATGCAAAATGCAAGACATCTGTCCGATTCGTGCTGGCCTTATCTATTGCTTCTGTCAACTAAAGACGACAATCGCGTGTAGAAGTTTGAAGCGTGTCGTTAATAATAAGTGATTAGCGTTCTGGCCGCTCCAAGCCATAATGAGCCCTAAACACGATTTTCCACTACGGCGTTTTTATTTTCGCTATCAAATGCTCATTTCTATGATTCAGTCTCGATGTCGGCTTTCTATTTACTTTAATGTCTAATGGACGTACCTACATCATATGTTCCGAGTTTACAATGCAAATATATGATTACTGTCATGCATTCTTTATTCGTTCCGCTATGTGCTTGGTTGGGCCACGCATATTGTTTAGATAGTACCCATTGCCTTTGAAAACCACTATTTACAATTACACTAAGCTTATAAACAGCAGGATATAAAAATCACATTAAAAAACAACATATAGCAGGAAGGTATGCTATTTATATGCTAAATATAACAATGAATACCTAATTAAAAGCCTAACTTAAACGATATACGGGGAGTCTGTGTTCACATGACATGATGCTAAAAATGCAGGCCTCATCTATGCGTTAAACAGCAATCGCAGATCGGGTGGGATATTAGTCAGCTCTCTTGTCACCAGCAGGGTTAACCAAACATGGGACTAATTATTTAAAAAAATAGATGCTCGACAGCTATGGACTAAAGGATTCAAAATATGACTGGATTAGTCAACATTCGTCATGCATTTCCTCTACACTGCAGGGAAAAGCTTGGATCTAACTTGACCATTGGTATTTTATGTTGAAAGCTGATATTTACTAATCTATATTTAGGCTTTACTTGAAAGTAAAGTAACTGTTCTGAAGATAGTAAGATAGTAAGATTACTATGTTCAGAACACTTCAGTTGTCCACCATGGTGATCTTGTCGATGTATATTAGAGGACTATATGCTATGTCTGTAGAACATAACGAAGGATCATTGAATCGGGCTTTCCACAAAATTACAACTTAAGCCATTTCAACTAGAAAGAATCGTAAGAAGAGTAGAAATGGAGTTTGTTAAAAGCGTTGAGGCATTAGCAACTCCACAAAATGACACATTTTCGAAGGTCGACGTGCCTATTTAGGTCCTATCGGGTTATTCTCCAGTCCTTTGCTAGCTTTAAAAAAGCACGCCATGTCGGCATTGTCCAAACGTCGAAAATTGAAACAAAAAGTTTATTAAAACTAAAATTGTTTCAATTTTATTTCCGAACTTGCAAATAGCAAAATCTGAATCTGTTATCTATCTGTATTACGGAATTTTACATGACTATCCCGATTGAGTTTCCTGTCAAAGCATGTCAAAACAGCGCAGCGTCGGACCGGGAATTTCAGGAATTTTGAAACTGCGGGAGCGACAGCGAAATTAACTATTTTCATTGAATAGCCAAATTCAGAATGCGATGCGCTGAATAGACACCCACTACTATGATTTTTCGAATTAGTCGCGAGATCGTTCGAGATTTTTAACGAGTTTATTAATGTACTGCCTTACGTAGTTTAACCGTTCTATACAGTGAAGTTGACATCAAACTATACATTCAAATGTTTTTAAAATTTCAAACATATAAATGCAATGGATCTGACGATTAGAGGTTTCTGCCGCTTAGTATGAATACGTCTACTAATATAAGAAAATGCATGGAACTTTCACATAAAGGTTACTGAACGGATTTTTATAAAATTTTAAAATAATGTAGCTTATACATCAGAATAATATTTAGGATAAATTTTATAAATATATTTGGGATTTAGCAGTAATGTAACGATATGTATTAAGTGAGTTGGAAAATTCCTGTCCCCTGCAAGTTATACTGGATGGGCGACCTTTACCTTAGCCGCTGGAGTTACACGGAGATAATGCATCGTGGGATTAGGACTAAGTTTCGATTCTTACGTAAGGTCCGTCAAAAATGAGTCAAAGTACTAAATTGTAACGTTAAGAATCAAAATTAAAAATCAAAATATTTTTATTCAAAGTAGATTCTTTACAGAATTCTTTTTGAACGTCAATAAACTACCACCGACTCGTAAGGTGTTTCGTTTTGGAGAAGAGTCGGCGAAAGAAACTCCATCATTTAGATTTATTCTTCAAACAAAACACACCAAACGCTTCTGTTTTTGTTAAGGTTATGATTCGGTTGGGCAAAACTAGGAGTGACATTGACGTGAACAAATCGAGAACATTGTCTAATCTCACTCACTATTGGTGCGAGTAAGTCGTTATTATGAGCAGTATGACAAGTGATACCTTAGTAGTCCGCGGCCGTGTCCACACACAATATCTGCCGTCAATCAGATTGCCAAACGGTCAATCGGCTATCCGCGCAATTTGCCCAACGGTTAGTTACCGCGATGTTAATTTACTGACGTACATCTATAAAGAACTTTCAGCATAATTAATGAATCTAATGGTTATCTTAACTTGGCATGGACACGCTTAAATTTCTAATATTTATTGGAGTTTCACTTGAAATTGATCAGAGGGTCTTTGCTTTGTATGTATTGGAAGTAGTAACCTGAAGGAAATGAACATGCAGATCATTTCATGGTAAGTAAGATGGATATCTTAACCAGTTCCGTACATTGGAATCCCACTTGAAGTCCATTACAGATTAGTTGCTACATGTAAAGACTAAAATAGTCTTAACACTTAGTAAAAAGTTTATATTTATTTATTATTATTAAATCAAACTTACAGCTAACATTACAGTCAATACCAATGCGTTAGCGTAGTTATAAGATATAAGATTATTTCATATATATTATATATATTATTCAGAATGTTTACTGATATTGTAGACAGAGCAAAGTGAGATATAAGAAACCAAAGTATTTTAAAATACCTTATTCATGGAATGAACGCATTTGAAGTCTGTAATTCTGTATTTCATCAATTAGTCATATTTCAACGTTAGAATAATGAAACGCGAATCAGACGAGATGGAATAAAAGTCAACAAACAACAAACTCACCGACAAGTTAGCTTTACAAACCACCGACTAGCAATTCTTGTGTTTCGGGAGGAGAGGTGTAGTTGCATTTATAAGCAAGATTAGCTTAATCTACAACATTAACGACCTTTGTCATATTCTATCTCTTTCTACAGGAGTAGTAACGACCTTCGTTCTATTCTATCTTCATCCTCAAGAGTAACAACACATCTATGAACCAGCTTCGCCCCATTTAAAGTAAAGCTTGGATGTTCATCGGCTGCAGCGACCACTTAAAATCAGGTGGCCGCACGTTCATTTGCTACTCTTCTAACATAAAATATGCTAGCAATGCCGAACAGTTGCCGATTGCTAATTTACCTTGCGAAAAATTTGTAGCTCTCCCAAATAAATAAATAGAAACTGTTTGATTTAATCCAACATCCGGTTGAAAGGTTTTTTCAATTAATTTCGTTAACTTTTTTTCGTTCGCATCGTGTATTTGGCTGTGATTTAGTTTTGCTTGTGGGCTAAAATAGTGTTCCGTTTTAAAGATAAAAATGTCTATAGTTGTATATGCGTAAAAGTAAACATATTACTTCACATGATTCTAAATTACTATCATCGCGGAATGTATACTTTGATGGATACTCACGATTAACGATTTTTGATTGTTGTTTATTTGATCGATGTTTCTACTATTAGCATCTGTCAACACTGTCAACAGTCAAGTTTGATCGTGACCACGAGCCATGAAACTGGTTTGAAATATCGGCATACAAAAATAATTAAGCGTAAGTACCCATTACATTTATTACAGTAAAAACATTTTTTTCATTTTTATATCAGAAGTTTAGCGCTTCTTCAGATTGATTTGTTTGTTTGATCGACGTTGCTGAGTACAAGAGATATGGCACCATGACACATGGGCACAGTTTCGCTGACGTATTCATTATGTTAGACTATTATTATAATTAGTTTTATGTATAAATTATGTAAATAAATGAAATTGTGGTTTAAAATTAATCCAAAGTTCAAACCCTAAAATTTAGCAACGAATGTGTGACTAACTTCAAATGTCTCCCATTTTGAAATGTCTTGGTTACCGATATATACCGCCAGTGATAACTTGCCGAATATAAACTGTAGGTTCGTTCTCTGCTCTGCAACAGCAAAGTATCTATCGCTCAAAAATATTGCAGTGAAATTCTATAAGGGTATAATGTGCACAATAAATTATGACTTGCATATCAATAAAGATTCTCACGCAACCTGTTTGTGGTTCGCAGCGCGGTCCTAACCGTTGTGACAGTGGATTAGAGCCCGTCTACCATCTCTTATAACAGTGTCGTTTTAAGACCACATCAGAGTTTGATATTTCAAAGCAGGAACGGAAATATTCTTATTCTTTTATAGCAAGGAATGTAAAAAAAGAATCGATCTCTATATGTTCAATATTAAACGAGAATGTTCAGATGTATGACGGTTTTGATAGGTGGCGGTAAAAACACAGATCAGATTTAATTTAAGGCATACATTTAACATTGGTATTTCGAGCTAGTTTCTTTCTCACATCCTTAGGGTTAATATAAGTTGAAATAAATGTCGTGGTCACTTGGGACTCCCAAGGTTCTATATACTATAGTCTATGTTTGTTATTATTTAGAATGTCAATTATCTTTAAATATTATAAAACAGTCCCCCGTCGCGTCTGTCTGTCATAAACTCAAAAAGTACTAGACTTTTGCCATAGTTAAATTTAAATATGCAAATCGTGTCCTAAGACATACATTTGCCAATTTGATTATGGGATAATTTATTTACGTATTCGTTTTCGTTCTCGTAATTATATAAAATGAGACACTAACGGTTTGCAAGAAGTCCTTCTAAATAAAAACGGTAACAATAACGTTTGACGTTATATGAACTGGATATGGAGCCGTAATTTAATCGGTCCACTGAAATCAATCAGTGAGTTTTTCAAACCGCCTAATCCAATTGATCTGATTGCCCGATTGGCCGCGTGGTGGCCGTGGCTCCATCAACCACCGTCCATTTAACAAGATTGATCCTCTCAATACAGATTTATGGAAATGTCCTGACAAATTGTTTTAGGAATTCTACTATTTTCGTGGTCTTTTTGCGCAGTTCATCAATTGCGAACTTTATTTTGGTGTAGAGGATTTTTGCATTTAAACCAACAAATTGTTAATAAATTTTGTAATTTAATTGGGATATGTGTGGGACAGGCGATGGAGTAACTATTTAACGTTTGTTGTTGGCTACTTGGTTAAAAATTTGCTAAACCTATTTATTTTTAACGAAATAGAAATATAAGTATAAGTGACCATGAAGTCTATCTATTGGTAAGTAGTCACTGCTACCCATGGAAGTATGTAACTAAGGAGTTACACCTGAAATCGGCCTAATGTTGCTATACCTAAAGACTTATAGTATAGTATAATAGTCACTTTATAGTAAATGAGCCCAATATACACCATACAAATCAACAAAACGCCAAGAATTGCTTCAAACAAATTTCGCAAATAGCGAAACCTCTAAGGCAAATTGGCTAACAACTGTTTTTAATGAAATTAAAGTAGCAAGCGAATATTCAATCACCCTGATGGTAAGTAGTCACTGCCACTCATGAACATCCATAACAACTATATAAACAACAAGAGTTCCGCTTGAAGTGAATTCAGAAGCGTTTTTACTCTTGAGAACATAGTGGTCATTTGTAAATGAGCCGACGACTACATTCCGAAAAGCAAATAAGCTTTTGGCTAGAAATTACTAATAGCCGTGGTACTTCTCGTGTGAAACCTTTTAGGTTTTTCCACCTTGCAAATCTTTTATCATTAATATTCTCTTCATATCTATGTATCAAATTTCAAACGAAACTATTTTTTATTTGAAAATATATTGCAACGATTCGTTCCAGCGTTAATAGAACATTCCTAACAATGGGCAAACAGAGCACATGTACATTTAACACAAATGAGGATCTCGGCTGCATATCATAAATTGCTTCCTCGAGTAGATTCAGGAAATGGCCTGCGCCTGCGCAGATATCTTCAATCGTTTATCCTGGTACTAATAGCCGTGTTACTCGCTATCGCATCGAGCACTCCGATTTGTCACTCGTTTGATATTCATTAATTTACATATTGATGGCCGATGAGTTGACGAAATGGCAGTGAGTAAGCGTCGAGATTGCTACGAGAGCGGTGACAAGTTGACGCGATATGTGGACGTTTAGGACCGTTTTCATTGCGGATTGAGCAATCTATGACTATTTCGTATTGTACTGCTTTTTCAGAGAGATTAGGGAAAGGACTTTAGATGTACGTAAATACCTTATAATGAAATGAAATACTTGAATTTGAAGTTGGAAGGGATTTAGTACCTGATAACGCATTTGATAGTTATGACTGGACTATCAAAATATGTAGAATTAGATTAGATGTTATGACATAGTATAAGTTAGGTTTTTTTTTATAAAAATTGAGAAAAGGAGTATGTAGTCCACCTGCTGCTAAGTGGTCATTGCTATTCAAGGACATCTGTAATTAACTCTGTAATGGACAAAAAATCACACAAAGTCCCAACTACGTTACTACTTTTGAGATACAAAACGGTACAACAAAAACGCAGGATTCCTCCAAGCTAGAAATTGATCTCCTGCCTCCAACCGTACAGGTACTACCCTGTAATTCCATATACGTTTAGTTTGTTACTGTTACGCATAAACAAAAATTGCATACCATAAGTTTATGATTTACGATGCAATAGTACGATTGGTCGCAATATAAAATCGTATAGTTTTAATACTCTTTGATGTACAGGAGGTCTGAGTAAACGGAACGGCTCAGGTTGTGGTCAATTTAAAGGTCTTTCGTACGTTTTATTACTGATCATTTACAGTTTAATGAACGAAGTCGTGACGTATAAAATTCTCTACTCCGAATCTGCCAAAGACGCATGCATGAACTTAAAACTTTACGAGCACAGATCTTCATTAATTTTTATAGTCGTCATTATGTTCCGACGATCTTGAAATCAAATCGTCACAGGACTTGCATTAAAGTTTTTTGATGATTTCGATGGAAATAAACTAATGAATGTTATCGTGTTTCCAACGAAATTTAAGATTTTGTTCGTGAATAACACGTTTTGTCACGTGATATGAAATGACAGCTAATTTTAAGAGGTTTAAGTGTATTAGGTATCATTTTTATTCGCTCCTTTTAATAGAATATGTGATCTTAATATATACAATTTGGGTGTGTATGTCTCCGAACACATGGTCTTGACTGTTTTTGATGTTTTTAAGCGTTTATAAGCTCATCTAGATGGTTTTTGGCTGTAGTTGGATTTGTATTTTTATATACCTTTATATGTCGATCATTAATACAACCAGCATGCCAGTAAATTTATCATTGTTTTACTGTGTATGTATAAGGTGCAAAGTAACGACCATTTTAGCCCTTAAGAGCAGCAACTTATCTCAGATCGATGCTACCTGGGACCCCTGATTTATATATACAGTATATATACAGTGTTATGAACATATTTCCATCAACAGCAGCGGCACCAATGACCACTTAGTAACTTTTGGAAAACATGTTCCTTTACTGATTCAGTTAAATAAATAAAATAATTATATATACTTGTGGGAATTTTGTGAGATATATACGTGCATATATACATATATTATAACTAAATAAAAAGTTCAATGTAAAGTTACGTGTGGGTTTCGAAAGTATGTATTTAGAAAAAATTGAATGATTGAGATTAAGTTGATTGTCAAAATGGAATGAAATATAATATAATAGTTTAACTGAATTCCAGTTAAGCCCTGCGTTCTTATCACGATCACGATAAACGTTAATTGCGAATAGACAGTCGATCGTATCGGACCCGCATCGTGTGTCATAACGACGCGTTTTGTTTGCTGTTACTTGTACTGTATACTTTTTAACCTGGAAGTAGCAAACTCGACGATTCGATTCCGACTTTTTTATATTTGAAGTGTAGCAACGGAGCGTGCAGGCCAATCTTAGGTATTAGAACAGGATTGAAGTCCTACCTGAGGTTGTACGTAGATTTGTATTTCCTCCTGAGGATTAAGATGATCGTCTCGCTTCTAAATGTAGACGAAAATTGCATGTCTTCAATCGAAACACAGAAGATTTCATGGTGAATTATGAGAGTGGCGGTGGTACCTCCCCTAACAAACGAATCCTAAATTAAAAGTTTTTCTTATACCTTAGATAGGTTTTAAGGCGTTTAAGGTTGTATGTGGATGTCCATGGGCTGAAGCGACTACTTAAGATAAGAAGCTGCATGCTCGTTTGCTGCTTTTTTCATAAAAATAAAATGTAATTGATTAAATTCAACACAATTAAATCCAATCAATTTCATTAAATATAATCGCCTTTCCTTAAATATTATTTTATGGAGCTTATATTTAAGTAGGAAATAAGCGTAGCCGCGGGCGCAAAGCTATGTAAATAAAGTGAGTAATTTAATATTTCCGATGATGATTTGTATCGCGTGTTTAATTTGCAGATTATGTTAATTTTCTATTAATTTTAAATGTAACGTCTTGCCAGAGCGCTGTGTTGTAATCTAATATAAAAAATTATATGTGTATTCGTCGCTTGCTTCACTGTGGACTCCTACTAGTTTATCGAATAGCAAACGATATGTGATTCACCTGATGGTATTTTTTTATCTGTGAAGTGAAAAAGAGCATGCGTGCCGGATATTAAATAGTCGCTGCTGTTCATGGGCATCCACATACAACCACAAACAAGCCATATGTGAGCTTGTGAGCACATGCGTTGTTACTTCTAACGACTAAGATGGTATTAATATGTTAATAGCATGGATTTCCGCAAAGTAACGCCTGATACTATTAACTGACTAAGATGGTGGACTTAAGTGTAGCTGACGACCGCATCTCTCCAATCGAAACACAAGTTGCTTCACAGAGAATTATTAGGGCGATGATGCGACTTCTGCGGTTAAACTAGAGTATAGTATTTTTAAAAGTGTCACTAAATGTCAGTAACAAGTCACTACAAAAGATATCTTAAACCAAGTCTTATAGAACAGGAATCCTATTTGTATTTGATCACAGATGCGTTGCTACTGTTAAGGTCTAAAGTATGGTGGTATCTCCCCGGCTATGTTGTATAGATTTAGTCATGACATAAAGATAATACTTATAACATTCGCTGCAAGTTTAAATACGATGAGGATGTGAGCATTATGCCTTATCGGTTATCGTTTATCGTTCATCGTCTAACGCTAATAGTTTCCCAATCCCATATTTTTCGGATAAGTCACATATCTTTGGAGCAGTTATACGTAAGAATTTAGTTAAGTATGATTTACCTATTTTATCTTTTATCGTGATAACCGTTGACGATACAACTAGAGTCTATTCTTCTATCTCAAGTATTAACAAGAAATTAAATATAATTAATAGTGCCAAGCATTTCTTAAACTATTAGTCTTACGTTTGATTGACACTGATGGTGACAAAAGGGCTGGTTCGTGTCTATCGCAAAAAATTACGATCGCTATTCATTGCAGGAATGCGAGCAGCATTATTGGCACCATTTCGCACGGGTACATTTAAATTGTTTAGGTTAACCTTTTATTATAATTAGGTTTGGCGTATTCCATGTTAGGTTTGTAATGATTATTATTGTAAACGAATTTTATATTTTCTTACATTATCTTTTATCGCTAATAGTTAATAGTTAACAATCAGACGAGTCCGTTATCGATTATGATGAGATAGTGTCGATTTCTGAGCGTAGCCTGTTTACGGCACCTAGTCGATATATTATTTATGGTGGCATTAATGGCTTACAAATACAAATTAACTTCAGCAGCTGTTTGTCTAATAAGTCATAAAATTTTAAAACAGGACTACCGGCCACCCGCGTCATTACACTGCTAAATTTATTACATTTATACTTGGCTAAATTTATTATGGTGGAAGAACCGGGGAGGTACCACCGCCGCGCTCATAATCCGCCGTAAAGCATTACTTGTGTTTCGGTTGGAGAGGTGCAGTTGCCGGCTACATTTTGAAGCGAGGCGACCATCTTAGTCCTCAGAAGTAGCAACGTATCTACGTTCGAGTTCAGATTTCAGTCATGTTTGTTTCGTCGTACGTGGATGTCTATCGGTTGCGACTACTTATCATCAAGTGGGTTGCATGCTAGTTTTTCCACTTATAAACCATTAGGGTCAATGGGCATTGCTAGTACATGTGTCCTACAAAAAGCCTATAACGGTAAAACCATAAAAAATCGCATGTATCAGATCACAAAATATCAATTTCACAGTACCATAAAGGGTTGCTAATATTACACATCTGCCCCAACAGGGAGCGAGGGATGCCTGTTACAAGGGCCCGTGGACTAGCTGACTCAGCACATTCCGGAAGTTCCAGTTCCGGGATAAGGAAAAAATCCTTGATTACGATTTTTAATTATTCCCTGCTGGGTGTTGATTTGGTTTTATAATGAAATGACAAGGTTTAAGTGTCAGAGCCTTGGGTTTGGACTTCAGCCGCATCTCCACGTTAATGCTGCTTTACAGCAAAAGGGGCACTTTGAATTACATTCTAGTTTGCAGTAAAATCATGTCATCATGACCAACCTGTTGCTGTTTCATGGCTCGGTAAAAGCCTCTTCTCAGAATATGAAGGTTAGGTTAGACTTCATTAGACCATAGAAATATTTTAATTAATAACTTATTCCCTGATTAAGTAAACATCTTTATTCCGGAATAAAATTACGCAGTTTTTGAATTAGTAAACAAAACTTTAAAGTATATTTTTGTAATATGTGCCAAATTGTAGTATAAAAATTTAATATTATTCGAGTTTGCTATTTACAAGCTTTTATTCGATATCCATATTGCGTTACATACATATGTATATTAAAAAAACATTAATTTTCTTGAGCCATAAGCTATGTATAAATTAAACCTTACATAGTATAAAATAAAGTCGCTTCCTGTCTTCTGTAAGTGAAAAAATGTACTAAAGTAAATATATGACAGTCATAAGGTAACAAAAAAATGCGAAAATGTAACAAACTTCATAAGTATTGCAAAGTAAAAAATGCAATCGAATTTCAATGTTTTGAGAATCTATGCTTCTTTTAAAGTCACTTCAAAATCTAAAGGGCAAACTTCCAAAGGACTACATCAAAATACAAATCTCATAGATAATTATGAAAGATTTGCGTTATTCGAAAGCCTGCCATATGGCATCTATCCGATTATATTCTCAGGTGAACACCGAAAAAACGTCTCGAAGCTAATGTTGGCATAAAAAATGGTCCATCGCAGGCGTCAAAGCAAAGTTCGTCGTCACCTCTCGTCAATAGGGCGCGCAGAATGGATCAAGGCGCGGCAATACATCTTGCGCCGTAAGGGTCCATTTTCCAGCTTCCCTTCTCCAAACAACATCATTTGTTACTCTCCCAATGTTATTTTTCTCTGATGAAAGCTCGTGTTAATAAAATCGCACTTCATCGCTTTTTGTCGATCATCGTCACTTAGCCGCGCTGCTTGATACGTACGCGGACCATCATTTGTGACGAAACGGGATAAGTCTACTAAATTGTTTTTGTTACTAAGTTAAAATATTACATTTGTTACTTCCGACTGAATCATACGATTCGACCAGGGAGGCAAGACCGCTACGCCCATTTCTAGCGTCAAACTTACTTAAATGTCAGTAGAAAGATGTTGTAGCCGGCTCCCTTATCAATCTAACTACTCAGGAGTAGTAACGAATCAGTGATTGACTTTTAGTAGGATTTTCGATTTTTATGAAGTTGATTATGAATGTCCATGGGCGGCAAAGACCGCTGACTATAAAGTGGAGTGATTTATGAAATAAAAAAACGAGTTAAAATTATCTTGACGTTGAAATTATTCTAATTATGTTCTATCAGCTGTAATAACAGATGTATTATGGTGCAAAGAGTACTGTCGTTTCTGAACATGTGATTTTTTAACTTAACTTATAAGTAATATGATATGTTATAAGTTTGGACTTTGAATTTTGAGCTTTTAAACATTCTACGGTATTTATATTTAATATGCCTTCTATCTGTATACAGATTCCTAAATTAAAATATATAACTGCATAAAACCAAACAATGACGTAACTATAGAAATTTACTTACTTTTATTCCGTAGTCTCGTGTAATGATGGTCACCCTAACGTTCAACAGGGTCCTTGTTTCGCAAGTCATGTGGCGGCGACACCACGTGGCGTTCCCGGCCCGACCTCCACTCGCCCCCGGGAGCACCTGGATACAGGCAGCTCTCGACAGTTACAATGGAATAGTCTTAAGATACTTAACAGTAGATCAAACAAACGTACATGCAGTCTACCTGTTTTTTTTTTCTTTTTTTTATGTTTGAAGAGTAACAAACGAGCATGCATTCCATGCATTGCATGCAACCTGATGTTAAGTAGTCGCATCCCACAGACATCTACATACAACCGCAAACACGACCGAAATCCTATCTGAGTTTTAACGTAGATACGTTGCTACTCCTGAGGACTAAGATGGTCCCCTCGCTTCAAAGTATAGCCAGCAACCGTACGTACAGGATTATTAGGACGGTCGTAGTATCTTTCCGGTTGAACTATAGTTCTCTCACCTTTAAATGACCGAGCAGATCTGATGTTAAGTAGACGTCGTAGATTATAGATAAAAATATTTATTACCAACTTTAAAAGGACTCATAGTCCTAACAAAGAGTTCATAGTTGCGCTGCTGTTCCTGAGGACTAAGATGGTCGCCTCGCTTGTTAGTCGCCCAGCGCAAAAACCTCCCCGTTCGAAGTATAGAACTGCTATCAATTGTTTGCTACTCTTGTAAAATGTATATTAAAAGATACACTGATAGCGTGTTTTTTTCCGTTTGGCTTTGAAATATTTAGTCCATAAGGTCCAAGTGCCTACCATTTCTTTAAACAATTAGCCTCACGTTTGATCAATGTTGCTACTAATAAGACGGGTGGGTTTATCTCGCACACAGATTTAAAATCGCTAATCAGCAAACATATGCCGAGCGTTTTTAGCATCATGTCGCACGGGCACGGAGTCCCCAGTTTATGTTATCTGTTTTGGTTAGGCTTTATTACAATCAGTTTTAAGTTATTGCAAACCAATAATAAAAATAATTACATTTCAGTTATTCTTTTATGCATTTGACGTTCAATTTCGGACGCTGTTCATTTCCTCGAACACAAAGACAGGTCCTCGTCCGCTGGTAAAAAACGCACAGACGAGAAAGTTCTCAAAGTTGAACATTTCGAGATTATCGTCAAAAACAATCGGAGCCCAAACAATGGCGGAAGTCAATAACTTATCGTCTAGGTAAATCCATCTCGCAAAGAACCGTTTCGTCTCGTTCTATTTAATTAGGCTCTCCTAAAATCGTGAAATGGGCGATCGGCTTTCACAAAAGATAAATTTGTTATATCCATCGATTACGTTGGAGATTTCTTTGCGGCTAACAAAGCGTTTTCGTATCAAATCACACAATTAGAAGTGATCGGTTGTATGCCCGTCGGCCGCTTTGTCGGCGTGCTTGTCATTGCGATAAGTCTGTTCCACTCGGTGCCCGGAGTCCGGTGCCCGGTACCCGGTGCTGCGTGTCCGGTGAAGTGTGCCTGTCCACGCTGCTTATTTTACAATTGATGCGAATGGAATTTTTTATTGATAAATTACATTTTGAGTGACGTGTGCAAGACGTAACGCAAGAGCAACGAAGTAATTAAACAATAAAAGCTCGTTTAATCCCGCTTGTGGGTACTATCGACAAATTTAAGTTACTGACACGGTCAGAGATTAGATGGGTGACCGCAAGTGGCTAAATTTCATACGTGCTTCCATGCCTTTGGACAGCATGATATGCAAACGGAGTTGAGTTGAGTTGTTATTTGTAGCAAGCAATTGCTTAAAGCTTTTCGCAACCCATGTCTACTTGAAGTATGTTCAAAAGGTTTTATATGGTTCATTGTTTTTTATATTTAAGGGTTGATCTAAATGGTTGTGATAAAGGATACGTTCTAATAAGGCATTGTAACTGCAGAGACAAAAATATATACATTCGTGATTGACCGCAAGTAAAAGTTGGGCCGTCCCTCTATTGGCCAGGAAATTTATACCACTTTGATATAAGATATTATGATTGTGTTATTTATTTCTCTCTTTCCTCTTCTTTCTAACAATTAATTAATTATTATTATTACAGTGCCGTTAGTGTTAACAAAACCACCTATTCCCGGGCAGGTGTCCGCGGCGCTAAGTGGAACAGACGTTGTTGTCATCAGTCGGACACTGAGTCAAAGGAGGCAGACTGATCGACGTCGTGACGCGCGTTTCTGTCCGTTTGTTGAACTGAACCAAACAATCCGAGCGCAGTACCAGCTTGATAGAAACATTATTTAACTTCCCATTTAGGAATGGAAATTTGAGTACGTTTGAGCCAGTTCATCAGTTCATGCTAACGATATACCTTTTTTATATGAGAAGAGTAGCAAACGAGCATGCAAACAACCTGATGGTAAGTAGTCGCAGCCCATAGATAATCACAAATATGACTAAAATCCTATCTGAGCTCGAACATAGATACGTTGCTACTCCTGAGGACTAAGATGGTCGCCTCGCTTCAAAGTGTAGCCGGTAACCGCTCTCCTCTCCGCCTACCTACCTATTAACACTCTCCCTGTAGCTTACAACACTAATGTGTAATGCGTGGCAAAATGCGCTTGCGGCTTGTACACACCAGTGTTGTACGTACGAGTACAAATCTGTATGGATTACGGGTTATTAGCTACTGTCTAGTGCTAGTTCTGCAATGCTGACCTGATCTAATATATGAGTACCGCAGTTAAAGTGTTAATCTTCTTCTTTAATTCGTAAGCTATATCGTATAGCGTAAGTAAATATCTAATATGTAACCCATTATTGAGCGCTACGTTTGTTATACGTTAGCCTTAGCTATATCTTGTCTGGGGGTACGACGTCGGAGCGTCGCGACGCCCCTCCGTCTGGTTTACTAGCGAACATTTGTTTATACAGTACTTTATAACGTATTGATACTCTTATTAAGGTATTATTACTACTTTGCAACAATGAGCTTCCACCATGTGTAATAGACAACCGTATTTACAGGTCACCAGTGTCCCCCTGTGGAAAGGTTTTAGAACATATTTTGTTCTAATGATAAAGTACTAAGCAAGTCAATAATTCAAATTCAAATTCAAATATTATATTTCATTGTAAGGTATTTACATATAGTTAATGAACGTCAAGGGTAAAGTGTAAAATCAGTACATCGGCCTGTTGAATAAGGTAGACCGGAAGAAAAAATCCGGCGGAAAGTAGGGCCTATTTGCCTATATACCACGGGTACTTTGACTAGTAATATTAAAATTAGCGTGAGTAGTGGTTTTTAATTAGACCATTTGCATATAAATGTATGCGTACGTGCATGTTTGCGTGTGTGCGTGTGTACATGCGTGTTTGCGTGCGTGCATGTATGCGTGCGTGCATGCTTGCGTGCGTCTGTGCGTAATATACGGACGAAACATTGAGCAGAGAAATAGAAAGAAATATATTAATAAATATATATAAATATTACAGCAGAGAATTTCTAAGAGTTGTAATGTGTTGTTGTTAACGAACCCATGCGAAGCCGGGTTGATCGCTAGTATTGAATAAATAAATAATTTTGCGAATCCGCAATACGGTTCATCAGAATATGAAATTAGATCCGCTATCTTGAGACGGAATATAATTTGTACAAAAAGCTATGTTGGAGTAATAATATAGATACCAAAGATATGTTTGCAAATTAGGGAAATTTTCCTGTAGGGTTGGTATTGAAAAACGAAAATAAAAGTATTGGGCTTTTAAAGGTGGGACAACTATAGTACGACCGGGGCATAATTGTTTGTCAAAAAAATTTAAAACCTAGTGTAAGAAAAGAAACAGAATAGTAACAGAACTGGTGAACAAATAACTTTTTAAATATTTAGCGCATGAAAACTCTTCAAATTACACGCATACGAACAATAATTAAGACGCCAACCCGAAACTACAACCTTCTGTTTTTTCTATCTTTTGTTGTTTTCTCATTCTATCTTCAAATTCATAATCAAAAGTATATTTACTCGATGTTGCCAACACTAGCTTCAAAGCCTTCAAACTAATATCTTATTGACTACCCAGCTGTTTTGAATTTTTGTATGTTTCATGTTATTTGGTTCTGTCATTCATTCATTCATAAGTGTATGTAAATACTTTACAATGAATATTTGAATTGCATCGTCACTTATAAGCGATATTACAAAAAAACTGTTTCAATTGTTTGGCTACGGCAGCAGTTTATTATTTTACTTATTACTCGTTGTAATTATCTTTGATATTTATTTAAGGGCTTCAACGCGAGCGAATACGCGGGTAAAATCTACTAAATCATAAAATAAATTAAGTTATATTTTCAAATATAGATAGTATTAGAAAGTAAAGATAATATTAGAATGTCTAATATTATCTGTTAATATTATTCAGCGCGTCACTTACAATATTCTTACAATCTGGTACGTGGTAACCCTATTATGGCAAGTAGCACCATTCGCCTTCCATTACTGTCTGCGGGGTGGCCATTTAAAAATAATGGCAGATTATATTTCTCGAAGTACCTTCATCTGGAGCCGTCTTGGTATTTTAGGAATCCCTCTCCACGCTTGAAGCCTCACTTTGCATTCCCGCGAGCGTTTTGAATCAAAACCGATTTATGTGGTTTGGTTTATTTTTATCGCGTCGCGTTTTTATTATCTGTCTGGAATCTGGATCGCTTGCAGTGTCTGTTATGATGTGGTTCTTAATTTTTTCCTGAGAGATTACTGCTGTGTAATACGCGGCGTAACGCTAACGCGCTTGCGGCTTGTTGTGTAACTACAAATTTGTATAGATTACGAGCGAACACAAGTGACGTATTTATGTTGGCGCTACAAGACTTCGTAGATACTACACAAATGCTAAAAATCGGCGCATCACCAGTCTATAAAAAGCTGCTCCTTTTATTGCCGCCTCCCGTAACGCCGACTCGACAAATTATTTGAGCGTCGCAGTCAGTGTTAATGATTGGGTCATCTTTGCGGGAGGCGTCACTAAATTGGAGCTGTGTTGTTTAGACTGAAGATGCACCGATAATTCACAGTAAACACAGCACTTTTGTTCGCTTTTCCATACAAATTTGTATGTACAACGCAGGTGTGTACGAGTTGCAAACGCGTTGCGCCGCATAATACATAGCAGTGTTGTACGCCGCAGGGAAAGTATATATGTATGCTTAGTTGCTTAAGCTTCATTGCTACAATACACTTCATGAAGTTTTTTTGAAAATTGGTAATTAAGCAGCGGGGCGCCTGTTCAGAGCCGAACGAGTCCACAATACGCGAATACAAATAACTTTCAGTTCGATGGTTAATTAGTCCAGTTAGTTCGTAATCCTGTTTGTTTTCATTAATTAGGAGTTCGGTTGTTTTTAACTTTTCTCGAGAACGTATCGAGGAGCAGTTTTAAAGGTATCTGGGAAATATTTTCCCAATACAACAATTAATGATGGCTGATAAATTGATGGAACTAAATAATAATAATAACCCTAAAACTAAAACTAAGTTTGTTTTTGGTAATAAATCTATGGGACCTAATCTATACAAATAAATAAAAATGCTTGTCTATTCGTAATATAAAAATAACCGATTTTTACTGAATGCATATGTATATACACACCGCTACATACACCGAACATTTTTTACAAATTTTGTCTGTCTGTCTGTTCCATGTTATCTCTGGAACGGCTGGACCGATTTCGACGGGACTTTCACTGATGTAATAAGTAGTAAGTTAGCCTACGTTTATTTTAGAATCATGTAAAATAAACGCGGACAAAGTCGCGGGCACAGCTAGTGTAAAATACAAACACGGTTGATACCTGAACAAGAAAACTGTGAAGAGTAAATTACACAGTAGTAGTAAATTAGATTTCATCTTATCTTACTTTAAAAGGTGATAGAGCCGTTAGAGCTAGCCCGGGGCGGTACCACGGCCACCCTCCTAACCCGCCGTAAAGCAACATGTTCTTCATGTATTGTATTTCGGTTGGGGAGG
>DWON01000345.1:0-35899 GCA_018251015.1 Phocides pigmalion okeechobee | reverse complement strand
AAAAATGCACCTTTTTTCTTTCGGGAGTGTCATCATGAATACTCATTGAATTAATTGTAATTGATGTATATTTTTCTTTTTATAATGATACTCGAGGGCTCGGTAGACGTTCTCTGGCCCTGAAAAAAGCGTGCAGTCGTAACACCATCGTTTGGAACGAAGTTCCGTATGCATTTTCTTCAACTATGAATATAATTCGAAGTAAAATCAGTACAGTTCTTTTCTATAAAATATATACATATTTTTTCAGGGAAATAAATGTAAAGGAACGAATGGAATCAAAAAGTTAAATGAATAGTTATTAAAGTTTTTTTCCCCACCTGTAAGGGACATATTCAGTCACCTGTCATTTAACTCTATTACGTAACGTGTACGTGTAAGTAACGTAAAAGATCAACATTTCAAAAGTAACATTCATTTTATTTACGGATGATGCGTTTACACGCCTGCGTGCTTGTTTACTTTGTCCGATTTTATGATGCGTATTCAGAACAACTTACTTACGGGTAGGTGGAGAGAGACGTCTGGGTCCTTTTGAGAATTCAAAAATATCCAGAATTTAAATATAAGATATATAAATCAATTGCTTTAAAAATGGTGGCGGAGATAGGGCTTAACGTTATAAGAATGTTGCTTGTCTTGTGCATAACGTGTCGCCAGACAACAATTCGTATGCTGTCACGCTGGGCATCAGACCAACATGTTAACTCGAAGACGCGCTAATAGATGTTATACATCGAAAACATGTATTCCAGAGGATTAACACCGGACCCGCCGCCGATCTTCACGAAGGAGTTGGAAGATCAGTTCGTGAGAATTTGCGATCCGTTGACCCTCAGCTGCCACATCGTTGTGCCACCGTGGCCCCGAAGCGTCGCCTGGTACAACAAGGAAGGGAAGATCGAACCCAACGAAAGGTAATGTTATTTTTTATGAAATTTATGTGCATGTAAACACAGTCTATTTGATGGCAACAGGTGATTGTACTTTAGTTTGACCGGACAGATATCAACGCTGCGTCTATAATATCATTTGAAGCATTTCTGGTGTTTCGTTTGGACAGGGGTGGTTGCCAGTCACACTTAGAAGCTAGACTAACATCTTGGGCAGGAGTAGTAATGGCTGTATATAGTTAATTAAGACTTCAAACTTATTTGAGGTTGTATGTAAATGTACAACGACTACATAACTTCAGGTGGTCTGCGAAATCGTTATGTTAGTTATTCATGTCACATTAAAAGTGGTAACTTGAATATTTGTAAACATCTCTATATAGAACGGGAGTCCCATATGTAGTCTATGATAAACGCATTGCTACTACTGAGATTACATGTCAAACGGTCGTAGTTAAAGTTAAATGGCAGTTGTAAAACTTTGTAAACACTACGAACGGTTAGAAAATATTCCACAGTTAGGTTGGCTTTTATCTTTGGTTATACGCAATGGAGTAACTCCGTGGAACGAGCTTAAGGCCTTCGTTACTGAAATGGAGAATCTCGTGTTCAGTTGTAAGACATAAAAAGGGCTAATCAAAGTATGCATCTCAGATATCACGTTCTGGAGGATGGTGTGGGCGGGTATTTGCTGGAAGTGTGTTCGGCGGAATGGGCCGATGAGGGCGAGTGGAAATGCGCGGCGACCACGGCTGGCGGTCGTGTCGGCATGTCCGCCTGCTACGTCTCCATGGATGGTGAGAATTCATACATTAAAAATTGTGAATCTTTAGTCGCGCTAATCGAGGCACTTTTAATGTATTTGCTTTTCATATAAGCTAATCTGATTAAGGTAAAATGATTGCTAAAGCTGAACCGAAAAGCAACACTTTTTTTTAAATTCACTAAAACGCCTTCAATATTTAATTAATTTTTACTCTGAAATATTAATGGCTTACAATCAGCCTTGTATTCAGATGTTGTTGGTAACAGTTTTTGTATAATTTTAAAACTTTATTTACTATCATAAGATACTATATTATTAAAAAAAAAAAAGGTGATGATGTTGGTTCAATTTTTCAAATATAGTTTGTACGGAGCAGTAATAGACTATTATAGACCGAGGTAATTTTGTTGGGTTTTTATGTTACAGTACCTAAGAACTATCGCAAACCTCGATTTATGGAAAATCTACAAGCTGTACTGACGGAGGAAGGACTCGTGTCATTTGAATGCAAAGTGGTCGGATTCCCTACGCCGGTACTCAGCTGGTTTAAGGACGGCCAAGAATTGAAACCCGGAGACGTGTACCAACTTACAGGCACCAACTCTCTCGGCTCGTATTGCTGCATTGCCAGGAACTGTATGGGCCAGGCCAGTAGTTCGGCCGAACTCACAGTTGAAGACATACAAAATCAACTGAACGAAGAGGAAAAGCACCAATTGTTCTCTAAAAACCAAGCCCCTAAATTCCTACAAGGATTGAAGAGTGTCGAAGCGAAAATTGATGAACCATTCCGTTTTATTATTAAAGGTATTTATTAATTTGGATCAAATGTCTTGAAAATAAAAAAAAACCCGTCAATATTTTATGTTCTCAGATTTTTTTCATATATTGAATTACAAAATGCGGTAGTAATATAATCATTAAAACTTCAGGGATTTAGAAGGTGGTAGAGCCGTTAGAGCTCGCCCGAGGCGGTACCACCGCCACCCTCATGACCCGCCGTAAAGCAACATGTTCTTCATGTATCGTGTTTCGGTTGGGGAGGTGCGGTTACCGGTCGATTTTTGTAATATATGTTATAGCCCGCCTATTCTGTCTACTTAGCCGGTGACTTAGCTAAGTTTATATTGTATGGATCTATTTCGTTTTCCAGTTGCTATACCGCCTGAACCGTCGTTGCTATGGTACAGAGACGACCAGCCAGTGGACGAGTCGTCCCGCTGCCATCACGGCAAAGAAGAGCGCGGAGTTTTCTATTTGGACATACAAAATTTAGAATTCCTTGACCAAGCCGAATGGAAATGTGTTGCAATGAATGACTTTGGACAAAGTGTAACTTCGTGCTTCTTAAAACTGATAATACCCCGACATTATAAAAAACCTCGCTTCTTAGAAAATCTTCAAGCTATTTTGTCAGATGAAGGGGCTGTTAATCTAGAATGTAAAGTAATCGGAGTGCCTCAACCTGTTCTTAAATGGTACAAGGATGGGGAGGAACTAAAACCAGGTGATATACATAGAATAATTTCAGGACAAGATGGAACATGCTGCCTTGGAACATACACATGTGAAGCCCAAAACTGTATGGGTATAGCAGCTAGTTCCGCATCCCTTCTTGGATTTGACGATTCAATGAAAGTAAAAAGTAAAAAAAAAGCGGAAGAACAAACTTTGCATCGAAATCTTTCGCTCAGTACTATACACGAGGAGCGGACATCCCAAATGTACGATACCCCAATTGGAGATAGAACTTTAGACGATAAGGCTGAAATATCATTCTCGTTTGATGGGAAAGAGGTTTCGGTCTCTTTATACGAAACACCTGATTTGACAGAAGAAGAAGCACTACAAATTGTTGAAATGTATGCAGATCAACTTTCAGAAAACGTTACAGAGCACAATGTTGTAGAACTTCCTCCTTTAAGATTTGTTAAGGAAACTTCTACTTCTGGCAACCTTCTCATGGAAGCTATAATTATTGATGTTTCTCCGGAATATTTCACTTCTCCTGAAGAAGATCTTAGAACTGAAGCGGATATTGAAGATATATCAATTGCTGATGAAAACGGTCCTCCTCAGATATCGTTAGATCAAGATCCGGATGTAAGTGGTCAAGACTATTTAGAGAAAACTATGGCACTTTTATCAGATGAAAAAGCTGATCTACCTAAGAAAATAAGTCGAAAGAAATCTGATTCCCAAAAAAGTGGTGATGATTATTATAGTCTGTCTCGTGACCAGTCACTTTCTGAAGACAAAAAAGATGATGATACTCAAGTGCAATCTGAGAGTGACATACAAAGTTTTGCGAGTGCTAGAAGTTCTGGGAAACCGAAATCTAAATCATCTAAACCTTCATTAGAAGATCCTGTTTTCCAATCTCAAGAGTCTTCTGACGTTACAAAAACCATGTTTTACAAAGAAGATGCTCAAAATATTGTTTCCAAGTCTGACGTTGTAACTCCTAAAGCAAAACGGGAACGTCGAAGTAGTCGAAGTTCAAGAAGATCTAGTTCGGGAAGTGAGAAATCGTTGGGAAAGTTTAAAGATGAAATAAGTCAAACAAAAGGTGAACAACCACCGAAAAAATTAATACCTGATGAGGAATATAAATTGAAAATAAGCAATCTAGCTAATTCTCTTTCCAAAGTTATAAACGATATTCAGATTATAGAAAGAGATATTATACTGCAGTCTGAGTTAATGTCTTCTGCAGCCACTGCAACAAAAAGTTTAGAAATTATTGGTAGTCTTATATCTCCACTTTCTGAAATACATAGCATTACTGAAGCCGCTAAAGAGGATGCTTTTGTAAGTCCTCAAATTAATAGTGCTTTATTCAATAATCTTCCTCAGCCGTTTAAAGTACTGTATCAATCGTTAACAATTATTGAAAAATGTATCGATGTGGAAAGTGATAGCAAGACATTAGTAAAAAAAACATGTATCTCGTTAATTGAAAAATGTGGAAACGATATACAAAATATGGTAAGTGAAATTAATTCATTATTAACAAAAAAAAATCTTGACGTAGAAGGAAAAATTGTCTCTGAAATAGAATCATTATGTAACGAAATGGTTACAATAATAAGGTTTTCATCAGATACTATTAAAGCTAGAAGTTTGTTACATGAAGCAAGTGAAATTAAGTCTGACGGACCTTCTCTGGAAATACAACATTCAAAAGACACCCAAAAGGCTATTTTTGAATTAAAAAATCCTCTTCGATCTTTACTTCGCATTGTTGAGAGCACAGAAAAAGATAATTTAATAGACGATTCAAAAATAAAAAATAGCGAAATAATTTTAGATGATATGTCAGCTTCTATACAAGATCTTCAAGAAGCTTTAGAACAAATTGAGGTACTATCGGTAAAAGAAGCAACTTCTTCTCTAATTAAATACAATACAGAGATTATTGAAACTGTTATGGATTCTGTTCTAAAATTAAGGAGTTCCATTGAGCAACTATCCAACGAAACTGAAAAAGCAGACAATGAAAACGTCTTAAAACAAGTTTTATCAACAGTAAAGCTAAATTTAAACGAGATATCTTCACATATTGATGTATTTGAAAATAATGTGGGGAAATTTGATATATTGCAGAGCGAAAATAAATTGGAAGTACTCCAAAGAATGGCTCAAACTCTTATTGCATTTGAAAACAATTTGCCGACTTTGGATGTAGTATCTGGTATTAAGGACCATATGGTTGCGTTCCATAAGAACTTGACTAAAATATTAGAAAATGTTATCGAAAGCAATGAAGCTACGAAATACTTTGTTTTTATGGAAATATGTAATTCTATTAGTAGAGTAAACAATTTAGTAAAAAACATGGAACCTCATGACTTACTCTCTCTTACAAGTTTAAGTAATACTCTTAGAATAATCCAAGACCAGTTTATTCATAACGTTTTTGAACCTGAACTTAACTGCTCTGTTTTAAGTAACATACAAGATATTTTAATTAATTTACTTAATAATATTAATTTGGCAGAGGAAATAAGTATAAAAACGGATTCCGATCGCATATTTGATTTGCCTGTAACAAAACAAGAAAAGTCTAAAGCAAATATAGTGATAGAAAGTATAGAACAATCAATCGTAGCAATAAATAATATAATAGCCGATGAACATGTAAAAGGCTTCAAAACAGACTTGACGCCTATTTTAGAAATTATTAAACCTAACTTAGAAGAACTAAAAGAAAATATTGCTTCAATGGTCGCTGTTCAAACTGAACAAGAGGAACACGCTTCTGAAATATCTGAGATTTCATTTACTCAAACTCTTGCTAATCCTTTATGTAAACTATATGAAAATATTTCTGTCTTAAATCAAACTCTAATGGAAAATGTTGACAGCTTCAAAGAAAAATCTGTTGTGGCTGCTACATATGCACAGCCTCTTCATGAACTGCATACAACGTTGGAAATATTGCAACAGGAAGTTATATCTCAACACGGCGAAGATGTTTCGTCTTATGAAACAGCTGAAAATATAGCAAATGTCGTTCAAAACTTACAAAGTTGTATATTACTTATTCAGGAACAGTCAGGTGTTGAAACCGCCGATGAAATGTCAACGTTAGAAGACGTTTCAGGTATTAAAACAACAGCTGAAATTATGCCTCCAGATCATTTAGTTTTGCCGACTACAGAAGAGGTTATAACTGAACAGTTCACACAAATACTAAAGACAATACAACCTGATTCAACTACAGCACATACATTACAAACATTAAATGAGCATTTAGCAGTGTTACAAAGTCCAGATATAATAGAATTCCTTGATACTCTGTCAGAAATGAGTGATTATACTAGTTTGAAATCCATTGACTTTAATTTAGGGGAATTAAATGAAGGTATACAAGAAATATTACATCCCATGTTAGTAGAAAATACAGATGCACTTTTTGATTCACTGAATATCTCGAAACTAGTACAAATAGCAGAACCTATGCAAGATCTTCACCAGAGTTTATCAGTTATAAATACAAATAACATTCCAGTATATGAAACTATTCTTAAAATGCCTTCGGAAAAAATACATTCCGCTATTGAAAAACTGTCTGAATTTAAATATGAACTAGAAAAATGTTTAAATGCTGTAATCGAAACTGCTGACAAGACTTTAGAAATATCAAGTAACATTCATTTACTTAAGAAAAATTGCGTTGGTTTAAAGAATATTATGGAAGATTCAAATGAAACATCAATATCTCTGAAACCAGAAGTTTGTGCTTTTAACCAAACATTAAATACCTTCTTGAAAGCTATAGATCTTCGTGAGGGTGTTGATATTACAGTAGTAAAAAGCTTGATTGAAGACTTATACAAAAAAATGTTGTTAGTGGAAGACGAATTAATCAATTGTACACCGCTTTCCTCTGTTAAAATTGAAGAAGAAGTTAAATTGATTGAAACGGTGCATGAATTAGAGAGCAAAATTGCAGTTTTAGAACAGTATCACTTTATTGACTTGTCACATGCTTCTGATATAGACTCGTATGTTTCACCACAAGTTGCTATTGAATTACACACTGAGTCGCTTCTGGATGTTGATGACCTGGTAAACCAAGCAGTAAATGTAGTACACGATGTGAGTAGTGGAATGAATTCAGCTGATTTAATGATATTGGAAGATTTTTTCAAAAACTGCAAATATGAATTTTCCATGTTACGGTGCTTAATAACAAAACGTCCCTCACATAAAAAAGTAATAAGATTGCTTCAAGAATTCAGCGTTCTTCGAAGTATTGTAAATAATTTCAAGCTAAAACGTTCAGAATTGCTTTTGACTGAAGATATAAATGAGCTAATAACTAATTTTATTTCAAATCTTGATGTATCTATGAAAGAAATTGAGGAATCCTTAATCAAAGTAGTAGATTCTCAGTCAACATTGTTATTCCAAACACCTATAAATATTCTCGATAGTAATATAAGCACTATTACACATGCAATAGAAAGTAATAAAAACGAAAACTTAAAAGACTTATGTCAAAAATATGCAGAACTTGTTAAAAATATTCGACCAAATTTAAACAACATTATACCTGCTATTATAGAAGAGTTACGTTCGACCTCCACAACATACCCATTTTCGATAGAAGAAAATGTTATCAGTGAAAATATGGACCTATTTCATAATCATGTGGAGGGTCAAATGACTAGTGTAGTTAATGAAGATTATAAACAAATAATTGAAAGTCTGTTATACTGTTTACAAAAATATCAAGAATATAAGGATCTGGTAGGTCAAGGTAAAATATTAATGCTTCTCAAATGCTTATCCGAATGTTCTACCATTTTAAAAGAAATAATAATAAATGAAGCAGAGCAAAACAAACAATCACTAGTTGAATCTGAGGAAGTCGCTTTAAAATCTATATTGAACGCAATGGTAGAACCGCTTCAAAACCTTAGCAGTCAATTGTTATGTCTCCAAGAGCAAATTATGTCTGGTGCAGATGAAGAGTCTATTTCTGTGGAATTGACTTCTACTGAGCCGTATGTGCACGCGTTAACTGAAATTAATTCGGATGTGTTAAAAGTCCTGCAAACAGAAAACACTGTTATTGATGAGGCCGACCTATCCCTTATCGAGGATTTGGATAAAGAAATAAGTACACTCCAAGAAAATATACAATTGGTAGAAAATACGGGGGTCGCTAATGTAGCAAAACAAATTGCTATGCCTCTGGAAGATTTAGAAAAGTCATTACTTTTAGCTAAAGAGAAAGGGTGTGTAGACAATAAAACTAAAATACCTAAAGGTGAGTTTAATTTATATATTTTCCAATTATTAGTTAATAAAATATACTGCATTATATTTAAAATTTGGTATTTTTTTGTAGATTTCAATTCGAATATTAGTTCCTTGGAATATTGTCTAAATCGTTTTATAGAACTTAAAACAGATTTATTGGACATCTCCGAATTATTTACTGATATTGATTTAAAAAAATGTTTATATTTAGTGTTTCAAATTACCGATTTAATGAATCCAGCGAAAAATTTAGAGAATATGGATTTAGTTAAGGAAACAAATTGTGACAAAATTACAGAACTCAAAACTATCCTCATGAAATTTGATTGGCTTAGTACAGATGTTTTTAATGAATGCCAGGATGTTGTAGTAATAGAAAAATTGAAACGTGTTTTTCTGGCATCTTATCAATTATTAGCAGAACTAAGATGTGTCGATAGTAATTTACATGAACATGATGTAAATGTGCTCGAAGGTAAATTTTAATTATAATTAATGTTTTACATGTATGAAATTAAATATGTGTTGTTTTTTTAACATTTAAATAATATTTAATTTCAAAGCTTCTGTTCAGACAACAACATGTGAGATTTTTATGTCTCTACTAGATCATTATACATTACTTTTTGTGTTATACTCATAAAAGTGATTTAGTTAAATCTGATCATAAAAAACTCTTACTTTGTAATAAAATACATTACTAATTATCACTCTGGACAAATATATAATAAAATAAATTTAAAAAGAAATGAATGGAAGGATACTGCAACATAATCAGAACATTGAAAAAATATTAATTTATTTATGTCGGATACGCCTTATGACATTTTAATTCAGCCACCGTTTGATATGCTTGCGTTTTAAGTGAAATATTTTCGAATTTCGTATTATAACAAGTGTATTTCTAACACGTATAACATTATAGTAGTTATATTTAATAGTAAAATTTTTCATTATAATTAATAGTAAATTTTAACGTAAATGATGTATAAGGAAATCACAAGCAAATAATAGTAGCGGTTATATGTTTAATTTTGTAATTGATTAAATTATCTTTTGTTATTTCAGATAAAGCTGAATCACTTTTGCAACATATTGAACAGTATATTGAACTAGTTGAAATAGTAGAGGAAATTTCGGCCGTCATTAAAGTAGACGATTTACTCGAAACTGCAAATCTTGCCAGAGAGTTGCGTGAAAGTATTGATGAAGTTAAAATAGCTCAGAAAGATATACATCTTGAAATAGGCGTCGAACAGGAATTATTAATGCAGAAATTACAAAAAGCTTTATCTGCACTTCAAGTACAGGTATTAGACAGTGTGTTGGAAGTAGCTCCCGAAATCAATCATGATAAAAGACAATATGTGCTTGAAGTGGTAGCGTTATTGGAAGCAGATTTAAGAGCTATTACTGGCATTCAAGTTGCTGTGATAGCTCCAACCGAAAATGTACATGAGGCTCTAGTGCCAACTGAATCGATGGAAGATCTTCCAGCAACTGAAAAAGTGGACTTTGATACGAAAGCAGAACAACAACTTTTAGAAGTTGATCGAGGTACAATGATTGTTAGTGATGAATCAAAGGAGGAGTGCCAGGTATTGAAATACCAGGATGTAAGTGAAATTTCCACAGTTTTAGAGAAATCACAGGATTTAGATATAAATGAAGCTACAGAATACAAAGCTGTTGCTTCTGACATAGAAACTTTGCCACTAGCAGTTGTGACTGAAACAACAGCTACTCCAAGTGAAGTTCAAGATGTGTCAATTATAAATAACATAGAAGAAAGTGATACAGCTCCTACAGAAGATACGTCACCGAAGGCCTCAACGATTGGTAATTTTTTAACATATTACTTAGAAAGAGAAAAATTTAACACAAATACTATTTCAAAATTCCAATTATACTCGCACATACTTTCTCAAGAAATATATTGCTATGGAAATATTTATTTATAACAATGTTATGTAGCTTTGTGAAAATAATACTTTTTGGAACATACTATTAACATACTATCGTTACTATAAAACATACTATAGTTAATTTTTGAATGCAATATTAACAATAATTTGCACAAAAATATTATATTACGTATATTTCGTTTCGGTTCACATTAGTATATTAATTAGAAAAATATATTCCTGTAATCCTGTTATCTGTTATCTTGCTACCTGTCGCTCAATTCTGTTTTATAATAGAATCTGCTCACACATTATTATTAATGTACCAACATATTTACTTATTTCATATAGTATTACAATGGATTTAATAATATATGATTATTTTATAGGTACCTTGGTGCAACATATCAATGAATTCTTATGTCAAGATGTCATCGAAACCGTTACTAAGATAGCAAATATAGTTGATAATATTGAGCTTGAGAAATCTGTTATCGTGGCCAAAGAATTGCTTGATAATATTGTTGATTTAAGAGCTATTGCATTATTGCAAAATTACGATTTTAGTGAAAAAAAAGAAATTATTTTGAAGTTGCAAGAAGCCTTAGAAATATTTGATGTGTTGGCTTTACACAATGTTGATGAATTGAAGCCTTTAGTTGATGAGAAATCACTTGATCGTCTAGCTAAGGCTATTAATAATCTTCATACAGATATTCTTTGCATTTATCCACCTCCTTTAATAGAAGGAAAGGAGCTTGGTTTGATTGAGGATGCCAAAGATGTATTACAAAGGCAAGATTCTGATCAGCAAATCAAAGAAAAAGAGTTAGTAGAAGATTTTAAGTCCGTAGTAGATACCACATCTGCAGACATTCATGGTAATAATGAAATACATGAACACGATATTGATAGGCTCACTGAGCAAAAAGATGAGCAAGTTGTGTCTATTTCAAATGATGAAATAAAAGAATTATTTGTGCCCACAGAAGATGTATTTCCTTCAGATGACAAAGTATTACCTGTTGAACATATATTAAAAATTCCTGATATTGAAGTCCATGCGAAGGAATTAACTGGTATGTTTTTATTCTTTATTAATTTTTTTCTCTGGTCGTTTCCACTCTCCGTCCTGGGTACTTTTTCGTATAGCTTTATTTGGGTATAAAGTACAAAGTATTGCCCTTCACGTATTTTAACAGCTTTTTCATTTAATTGATTGTAAAATTTGTTATTTTATCATTATCAACCAATTAGTGTCACTGCTGGTCTGAAGGTATAACATACGTTATTTCACACGTTCAAATTTCGATCACAGATGGTGCAAGAAAATAAAAAATAAATCTTAAAAAAGGTCCTTCACGGCGCCTTATTGGGCTTTACTCATTCAAAATATTTTACATGCTCATTCTATTTCGCCATGATATATCATTCGACATATGGACTGCCATCTTATATCTATATTTTGTGTAATACTTATTCTTAATTTCTCGGCTATTATTTCACATCTTTCTTCTTACTTTTTCTCTCCAATAAGTTATACAACTGTATCATCCAATGATCCATTATAAATTAAATTCCAATAAATAAGAACTGTGGGTTAATTATTAATTTCAGATGGTGCGCCTGATACGGAAAGTGTTGACTCTATGAAAAAATTGCAAATACTCTTAAGTGAGGTGAATAACCAAGTTGACCTATCTGCAACTAATGAAACAGTCGATGACACTGAATTGTTAAGAAATATACTGGATGAAGTACAAACAGTTATTATTAAACTAAAGCGTGATTTTAACGGTAGTGGTAATGATACTCTCAATGAAACTCTAGAAGACCTAGAGTGCAGTGTGAGAAGTGTTCAACTTCAAATAAATGAAAACAGTGCACCAGAACTGTTGAAGGATGCTTGTGCTACATTACAGCTATTGGTAACTAACATGAGCGATATTAAAGAACACGTCGCCCATCCAGTTATAGAAAACACTGCAACTATGATGCAAAAATGTTTTGAAAGTACGGAAGAGACTATAATGTTGTTAGATAAAGCCTCTCAAGCAGATGTTGACGGTCAGATGAAAGATATAATATTGAAACTCAATTTTGTAAAAGAAACTTTAAAAACATTGTCATTGACATTCCGAGGTGATGCGAATACCATAATAAATAATGGTATTGACGTGATTCAGAATCTTGATCAAATGGAAGAGCAAATATTTTCATTAGAACGGGATATTGAGGCATCCTTTTGTAATCCTGATATCAAGGATAGCATTGTTCTTGCCGTCCATACGGTTTATGAAAATATTTCAAACATTAGAAGTGCTATAACAAGCATTCAAAAAGACTTTATGTATGAGAATTATGGAAAACCATCTGAAAACTTTTTACGTTCTTTGAAAAACATTACTGTTATAGCTGAACGTGATGAAAAAAAGAATTGGAAACATTTCGGTAAAGTCCTTCGGCAGGTTTTGAATCATTTTGAAGATATCAAGTTCTACGTTAATTTTGATAAAACTGCAAGAATACCAAGTGATGCTGCATTTACGAAAATAGTCCTGCATGAACTGATCAAAGAATTACATGAAGTGGTTCTGATGAATGTTCTGGAATTATATCCGGGAATTGCCAATAATGTAGGCGAGATTGCAAAAAATATAGAGAAACATCTTTTGATCTTAGAGTCGCGTACTACTTTAGAAGTGAAAGAAAAGATCCCTATTTTCAAAAATATTTCAGAACAAATTTTAACATTGACAGATATTATTAAGAAAAATGCGAATAACGAGGTATCAATAAAATTAGAAGAGGGAGAAAAACTTGAAGATAAGGAACCCTTACATGAGCTTCGTTTAGAGAGAGGCCAATCAATTCTATCAAAAGTTATAGACGAAAATGTGCAAGAGACTGTCACCGCTACGGTGGAGGACGGTGAATCCTTAGCCGTAACATATATTGATCAGCCATTTGCCGATGCACAAGTTTTAATTAAGACTGAAGATACACGATTTCTTACAGAAGAAGACTTGCAATATGCAGAAGCTGAAGGTTTAATCAGTCCTGACAAAATGTTGGATTATAGTGATGAAAAACCAAGTCCTGACAATGCTATCTGTGAAATTGTAAAATATGGCCAAGAAACCGAGGAATCGCAAGATGAAATAATTAAAGTGATAGGAGATTTCGATACACAGTCAGAGAAACAAGATGAAAAAAGTGATTTGACTTTGATGATAAATGAAGATGCAAAAGGGTATGTACAGCAAGAACTGCCAAGCTGTTCATTTACCCAAGATGAAACAACTCTACAAAAACAAGAAAGAGATGAGATAGAACAAAGTAAAGCATCTACGGAAGAATTGAGTAGTTTACAAAAAACGGAAAACGAAGAAATAGAAAAAGTTAAAATAAAAACAATGGAAGTTGAAGAAGAGAAACCCCAGGAAAAGACTGTACAAAAACCAACGGAAGAAAAAGCCAAAGAAATATTACAAGAAGCTGAAAAGAAACAAGAAGAGAAGATAGACGGCAAAATTGAAAGCCTTCAAAATGAAGAAGCAAGACTAAATGAAACAGGTATGATACTCAAAGAAGGAAACGATGTAAAGGTGTTCACGGAAAAGGATCAACAACCAAAGGAAGATAAACAAGATTTGGAATCATTGGATAAGGAACACTTGAATATAGAAAGTACAGAAGCCGAACAATATGTTGAAATGCAAGAAGAATTTACAGGAAAACAACAACAAGACGAAGAAAAACACTTACTAAATCAAAAAGAAGAAGACGAACGTCGCATGGACACTGAACACCAGGAACAAAAAGAGGACTATGCAAAACGCGAGGAAGACGGGGAAAAACTTCGCACTGACAAAGAAAAACAGGTTATAGAGATAAAGCGAATAGATAAAGAAGACGGCTTACAAAAAGAAAAAGAACAAGATGAATTAAAAGAAAAAGAGGCAGAGACAGAATGTAAAGAAGAAGAAGAGAAACTTCACATGCAAAAAGAAGAACAGGAAATGGAGCAAAATCGACAAGATAAAGAAGCAGCTTTACCAAAAACAATAGAAGACGCAGAAACAAAAGAAAAAGAAGCACAGATAAAACGAAACGAAGAAGAAGAGAAAGTATACGTGGAAAAAGAAATAAAGGAAGTGAAGAAAGTACAACAAGATGAAGAAGCGACTTTAAAAAAGGAAAAAGAAGACGTCGAACTAAAGGAAAAAGGGGCAGAAATCAAACATAAAGAAGAAGAAGTAGAGAAACTTCGAGTGGAAAAAGAAAAACAGGAAATCGAGAAAACACGACAAGATGAAGAAGCAGCTTTACTGAAGGAAAAAGAAGAAGATTTAAAAGAAAAAGAGGCAGCGCCAAAACGTAAAAAAGAAGAAGATAAACTTTGCGTGGAAAAAGAAATGCAGGAAATGGTGCAAAAACAACAAGATGAAGAGGGACTTCGCGTGGAAAAAGAAAAACAGGAAATAGAGAAAATACAAGAAGAAGAAGTAGTATTACTGAAGGAAAATGAAGAGGGGGATTTAAAAGAAAAAGAGTCAGAGTCAAAATGTAAAAAAGAAGACGAAGAGAAACTTCGCGTGGAAAAAGAAATGCAGGAAATAGAGCAAAAACAACAAGGTGAAGAGGAACTCAAAAAAGAAAATCAGGTAAAAGAGCGAAAGGGACAAGATGAACAAGCAGCTTTGCAAAAAGAAAAGGAAGAAGACGATTTAAAAGTAAAAGAAGCGGAGTCAAAACGTAAAGAAGGAGAAGAAGAGGAACTTTGTATGGAAAAAGAAATGCAGGAAAAGGAGCGAAAACAACAAGATGAAGAGGAACTTCACGTCGAAAAAGAAAAACAGGCAATAGAACAAAAGGAACAAGATGAACAAGCATCTTTACAAAAGGAAAAGGAAGAGAACGATTTAAAAGAAAAAGAAAAGGAGTCAAATCGTAAAGAAGGAAAAGAAAAGGATCTTTGTATGGAAAAAGAAATGGAGCAAAAACAACAAGATGAAGAGGTACTTCTCGTCGAAAAAGAAAAACAGGCAATAGAGCAAATGGGACAAGATGAAGAAGCAGCTTTACAGAAGGGAAAAGAAGAGAAGGAACTTAAAGAAAAAGAGGCAGAGTCAAAACGTAAAAAAGAAGAAAAAGAGTGCAGTTCGCACGTGGAAAAAGAAATGCAGGAAATGGAGAGAAAACAACGAGACGAAGAAGCATCTTTAAAAAAACCAATAGAAAACGCAGAAACACAAGAAAAAGCAGCAGACATAAAACAAATAGAAGAAAAAGAGAAAATTTCCGTGGAAAAAGACAAATTGGAAATGGAGAAACCACAAAAAGATAAAGAAGCAGCTGTACAGAAAGAAAGAGAAGACTCTGGAAAAAAAGAAGAGGAACTTCGCGTCGAAAACGAGAAACAGGAAATGGAGCAAACGCAACAAGATGAAGAAGCAACTCCGCAAAAGGAAAAAGTACAAGAGGACTTAAAGGAAAGGGAAGCAGAGACAAAACATGAAGAACAAGAAGAGAAACATCGCGTAGAAAAAGAAAGACAGGAAATAGAGAAGACACCAGATGAACAAGCAGTTTTACCAAAGGAAAGGGAAGATGTCGAATCAAAAGGAGAAGAGGAACTTCGCGAGGAAATGGAAAAACAAAAAATGGAGCAAAAGCAACAAGACGAACAAGCAGCTTTACCAACGGAAAAAGAAGACGCCGAAACAAAAGAAAAAGAGGACCTTCGCATCGAAAAAAAGAAACAGGAAATGGAGGAAATGAGACAAAATGAAGAAGCTGCTTTACAAAAGGAAAAAGAAGACACCGAATCAAAAGAAAAAGAAGAACTTCGCGTGAAAAAAGAAAGACAGGTAATTGAGCAAAAGCAACAAGATAAAGAAGTACCTTTACAAACGGAAAATGAGAACATGGAATTAAAAGAAAAGGAGGCAGAAATCAAATGCAAAGAAGAGGAAGAAAATCTTCGCGTGGAAAAGGAAAAACAGGAAATGGAGAGAAAGCGACAAGATGAAGTAGCTGCTTTACAAAAAGAAAAAGAAGATGTGGAAATAAAAGAAAAAGATGCAGAAACAAAACGCAGAGAAGAAGATGATAATCTTCGCGCGGAAAAAGAAAAAGAGGAAATAGAGAAAAAACGACAAGATGAAAAAACAGTTTTACAAAAAGAACGTGAAGACAATGAAACAAAAGGGAAAGAGGTACTGACAGACAGCAAAGAAGAAGAAGAGAAACTTCGCGTGGAAAACGAAAAACTGGAAATTGACAAGAAGGGTAAAGATAAAGACGCAGAATTGCAGAAAGAAAAAGATGACACTCCATTACAAGGAAATGAGATGCAAACAAATCTCAAGGAAGAAGAAAAACGCCGTTCTGAAAACGAGAAACAAGACATGGAGCAAAAGCGACAAGATGAAGAAGCAGCTTTACAAAAGACAAAAATAAAGGTGGAAATAAAAGAAAAAGAGTTAACACGTAAGGAAGAAGAAGATAATCTTTGCATAGAAAAAGAAAAACAGGAAATTGAGAAAAAGCTACAACATGAAAAAACGGTTTTAAAAATTGAAAAAAAAGACGTGGAAGCGACAGAAAAGGATAGGCTTCGCCAAGAAAAGGAATTGCAAGACAATGAAATGAAATGTGGAGAGGAAACAGCAAGATTACAAGAGGACAAACAGGAAGAGATAAAACGTAACGAACAAGAGGACAAAATTCGCATAGAAAAAGAAAAACAGGAAATTAATAAAAAACTACAAGATGAACAAACAGCTGTACAAAAAGAAAAAGGGGACGCTAAAACAAAGAAGAAGAAGAAAATTAGTCCGGAAAAAGATGCAGCAAAAAACCGCAAAGAAGAAGAAAAACTTCGCGTTGAAAAAGAAACACAGGAAATAGAAAAAAATCTGCAAGATGAAGAAGCATCTTTTCAAGAGGAAACAAAGGGTGAAGAAAGAAAAGAAAACCAAATGCTGCGCCATCAAAAAGAATTGCAAGATGGTGAAATTAAACACATAGAGGAGATATCAAAATTACAAGAAGAGAAAAAAGAGGCAGAGACAAAACGTAAGGAGGAAGAACTTCGTATAGAAAACGAAAAACAGCAAATCGAGAAAAAGCGAAAAGATGAAGAAACATATTTACAAAAAGATAAAGTAGACGTTAAATCCAAGAAGAAAAAGCAGGCGAGTCCAGAAAAAGGGGCAGAGTTAAAACGTAAGGAAGAAGAAGAGAAACTACGCATAGAAAAAGAAAAACAGGAAATTGAGAAAAAGCGACAAGATGAAGAAACAGCTTTACAAAAGGAAAGAGAAGATGCGGCAGCAAAAGAACAAGAAAGGCTTCGCCTGGAAAAGGAAATGCAAGATAATGAAATTAAACATCTAGAGGAGACAGCAAGATTACAAAAAGAAAAAGAGGAAGAGACAAAACGTAAGAAGGAAGAAGAGAACCGTCGTACAGAAAAAGAGAAACCGGAAATCGAGAAAAAGCGAGAAGATGAAGAAGTAAATTTACAAAAAGAAAAAGAGAACGCTAAAACCAAGACGAAAAAGAAGACCAGTCCGGAAAAAGATTCAGAGATAAAACGTAAGGAAGAAGAAGATAAACTTCGCATTGAAAAAGAAAAACAGGAAATCGAGAAAAAGCGACAGGATGAAGAAGCTAATTTACAAAAAGAAAAAGAGGACGCTAAAACAAAGAAGAAAGAGAAGATTAGTCAGGAGAAAGATGCAGAGATAAAACGCAAAGAAAAAGAAAAACAAAAAATGGAGAAAATGAGACAAGATGAACAGGCAGCTTTAAAATATAAAAAAGAAGATAGGGAAACAAAAGAAACGGAAAAGCTTCCTCATGAAAAAGAAATACAAGATAGTGAAATAAAACGCCAAGAGGAAACAACAATATTGCAAAATGAGGCAGAAATAAAAATCAAGAAACAAGACCAGAAACTTCGCATTGAAAAAGAAAAACAGAAAATAGAGAGTGTTGATGTACGTAAAAAAGATACTGATGATATAGAAATTATTGAAAAAATGAAACGTAAAGTGAAAAAAGAAAGCGACAAAATTGAAGACCAAGTACTACTCTCAAAATCTAATGCTGATAGCAAATATAACCAATCACAGAATATTGAATACAGTGTAACTGAATCTCACAAAAAAGTATCGAAATTTAATGGTTCAATAGATAAATATAAGGTTGGCGAAATAGACGTCTCTACTTTAGGAGACTCGAAATATGAATGCAGAGAAAAACCTATTTTCATCAGTTACAATAATAAAGAAGACACTGGGTTGGAACTTTATAAGCCTCCTGGATACATTGAAAAAAGAAGTGGCTATGTTCACATTGCTGCAGTAGATATAGCTACGACTAGTAAAATACCTTCCACCTACAAGGTCCAAACACTTTTAAATCAGGCACAATTACGGTCTTCGACTCCACAGTGTTATGAGTCACATCGAAGTTCAGAGTCACTTGAAAAACGTTTGGACAGACAAACACCTAAAGCTGTCAGTGAAACTAGAACTACTCTCTCAGATAAACGGATGGGTACATCACGAGATCATAAGCGAAAACCTGTATTCTCGACCTATTTGACGGATAGAACAGCAGTTGAAGCTTCAAGAGTAAAACTGACTTGTAGTGTGCTGTCTTCGACGGATCCGACTGTCATTTGGTTTAAAAATGGCATTCACCTCGACAATAAATTAAAATATCGGACAAAATTTGTGGATGGTCTAATAACCCTGGAAGTGCTTAATGCAGTACCAAGTGATTCCGCTGAATATACTTGTACTGTACAAAATGAAAGTGGTTCAGTTAGCACTTCGGCAAATCTAAAAGTATATCCAAGTTTCGAAGCATCACCGATTCCTCCAACATTTACGCGATCTATTCGAGGTTTGTATTTTTTTAATTAAATAGTTATATCTAAACTAGACTTAAAATAAGGAAATAGCACTCGTTGAATTATCTATTTTCTCTTATAGCTAGTGCGGTAAAGTAAATTCACTATTTCGAGACGTCTACAGTGACAATACACAAACTGGCAATACGTGGCATTTTAGTTCTACATAGAGTTTGTTACCTACATTCTGAGTGGCACTGATCAATTAACTTACATAAGTTGAGTGGTTACGTAAGATTACTTTAATTGATGAACGTTTGATCAAAGTAGTATTTACTTCTCTCCTTTCTGATATTTATCAAGAAAGTAAATAGTAAAAGTTTCCTTGATGTTATATTAATAATGTTTTATTTAATGAAGATGTATTAAACTATATATATTTTTACAGATACTTATCATTTAGCTGAAAATGAACTTGTATTAGAATGTCGAATTCGTGGCCAACCTTTACCTACCATAACTTGGCTTAAGGATGATCAGCCAATTAGCTCTGATGAAAGGTATCAAGCTTATTATCTTGCTGATGGTGTTTGCCGATTAGCTATTAGTGCGCCTACAATTGAAGATAGCGGAAAATATACATGCAAAGCAGAGAACTCCATGTGGTCAGACCAAATCACACACGTTGTCAATTTTACTGGTAAGCAATAAACTAACGTATTCTATTATTTGTTGTTTGCGTATACTATATTGAATCGATTTTATTTTTTTCAGGCAAAGAAAGTCGTCTGGGGCCTAACCTTGCTACAATAGAGAGGTCACGATTTAATAGACAGGTCTTAGAATCTAGGCGTCCTCACTTCACTAATGTTTTAACAGATTATAAGGTGACTAGAGGCGGTACTATCGGATTACAAGTAGAAATTAAAGGATCACCTACCAGAGTTGAATGGTTACGAGAAGGCCGTGCTGTAACTGACATTTACAGAAACGCTCAAACCTTTGTGGAACATGGCTTGTATACTTTAGCTCTTACAGATGTGACAGAAAAAGAATCTGGGTTATATACCTGTAGAGCTTGGGGAGCTCACGGAAATGTGGATATGAATGCGGCCATTACAGTCATTCAGCCCAACGAATTAGAAGGCAAACCAGCTATCATAGTAAGTCGCCCTGAAAAAGATGTGCTTATTTCAGTTGGCGAGGATTTAAACATATCTTTCAGAGTACAAGGAGAACCAAAGCCGAAAGGTATGTATGATGAGTAGGAGAGTGAAATAATAACACTGGACTATACGAGATACTAGGGTACACTATTGTGTACCCTAGTATCTCTATTGAGTAGTAGACAATAAACAAATTAGTAAAAAAAAATTAACAGCCAGTACAAAATTTATCTTCTAGACAATAATGATTTCCATCTCACTATCGATTTAAATTTCTTGGGATTGAAAGTTTTATTTTAAATATAAATACTTTTGTTTTATGATTTCAGTTATCTTCATGAAGGGTATTCGAGACATTACTAATAGTCAACGTGTTTGTAAAATGACTTCTGATGATTACGTTAAATACACACTAAAAAGATCTGTCGTATCAGACGCCGGCACATATTGTATACTAGCAAGAAATGCGTATGGTTGTGACCGAGCTTTTGTCACGGTTGTGGTACGTAATATTTACATGCTTTATTACCAATAATACGCAATGAATAAATATATAACAATGTTGTATCGATAATACGTATATTACATTTTAGATAAGACAGAGAGCTTCCTCGGAAAATCTAATATCTGATTGGACGTATCCACTAGATGATATAGCTATCTCCGCCGCAGAGAGGAAATACAAATGTAAGTAAAAGCAAACTTAACCTAAATTCTAAAGCATCGATTATAATTAATTTTATAAAGCTTAAAATAGGTATGTCAATAGAAATGGAAAAGTTGATGATTTTGCTTTTTTGTTGTTATTTTAGTTTATTATTGTTGTTTAACAATACAAGCAAAAATAGTAGAATTTAATAAATTGACTGGATATCGGCATCTGAATAACAGCAGTGTTAGGATTTGACTGAAGAGTATTAAACTTTAATATAAATTTTAGCGACCCATTTTTTAATGAGATTTCATCTCATAGAAAATCGATCACAGAAGTTTATATTCAGTTAAGTGCCAATTATCATCTTGAGGGCTAAAGTATGCAGTTTGTGAATGCATAAACGTTTGATGATTTACTGCATCCTGATGCCTTCATACTAAAAGTTATTTGATCAGTTTAACAGTCCCTTGTAGATGTAGTTACATGTGATTATGTTACCAATGAAAAGTAAAAGTAGATTTGATTTAATAATATCAGTGGCAAGGTGAGACGGGACGCTTATTCAGAAGCTTTATTAAATACGTTTTTATAAGTTGTGTTTATAACGATAAATGACAATGATTTTCATCTTCAATGCTTTTAAATTACTCTCCTTTATGAAGCATACTGTACGACAAGAGGTCATTGCAAGTTGCGTTGGCTCAATGTATCTTGGCAATTTATCAAACATATTTGAGGTCATAGTCGGAGCGATAACGATATTTATTTTGTTTTGTAGCTGTGCCCAACCGCATCGCGGGCGAGCCGAGCGTAGTGGACGGTGGAAATAATTGGGTTTCCCTTGCTTGGCCTAAACCTGATCATCAAGAGACGTCACCAGTGTTGGCGTATAAAGTTGAAAGTTGGCTTATTGGTAAAGAGGGAGGAGCACGTTGGACAGAATTAGGAATAACTCCACTGAATTCATTCGATGCCTTCAACCTTAAACAAAGAGAAGAATATCATTTCAGAGTTACACCTAAAAATAGGTATGGTTGGGGCGAGTCGGTACAAACGTCCACTGCAATTGGAATCGGCTTAGCGGGAGATAGACCTGAGTTTACCGAAATACTTCCAGGTCAGTTGAAGGTATTGCTAGGACAGACAGCAAGCCTAAATTGCAGTTTTAAAGGAAAACCAGTTCCTGAAATTATTTGGATGAAAAATGGCCACGAGATCGAAGAGAACGATGACCGTATAAAAACGTTATTGAGTGGATTTGATTGTTGCCTAACAATCAAAAATGTTCAGGTAGAAGATGAGGCTCGATACAGCTGCGAAGCATCCAATGTTCATGGTCGTGCTTCTACGTATGCAAGAATGGCTGTCATCACGGACCGTTTGGTTTGGGAAGCTGATGCTAAATTAAAAAGGTAAACAACTTTATAATTTATTTACAATATGTTATTTTTTTAAAACAATAAAATATTGATAAATTTGCCGATTGCCAGATTTTCAACAATATATATGGAGCCGACAATGTTGCTATTTGCAGGGAGAGGTCAGCTGGCATCGAGGGGGAGTACCCACCACAATTCACGATGCGGCTCCGCGACCGTCGGGTGCAGGCTACGTACCCTGTGCGCCTCACTTGCCAGGTCATCGGCAGCCCAGCGCCAGTTGTAACTTGGTTCAAGGACGGAATGGAACTCTGTTATGATAGTAAGCAAGTTTGATTATCTTCCATGTGTGTTCATATCTCATGAAAATACAATTTTACCATAAGTGGCAGGGTCATGCAGATTTGAGCAAATGTAAACCCAGACAAATAAATTTATTAATATTTGTATTATCATTATATTGTGCACGAAATATTTACTTAAATGTCACTAATGAAAATACACCTAGGAGAGTGCCAAGACTCATTGCAATCGATTTATATTTATCGGCAGCGTGTTGCCAATTGGATACATATGACAACAGCTGTAGTATCGAAATGTATTCTGTAGTGCCTTCAACTTTAAACTTTGTTAGTGTTGTGTTGTGTGGTAAAAATGGTAAATATTATTTTCTTTACCTGTTTAGTTACCTTGATTAGATTAGAACTAACTAGATTTGAAGTGATTTTTATTCATACTTTTAGTAGTAGATACATTTTAGGAATGTTTTAAGTCAGTTCAGTGACGGAATAATTGTAACATTGTATGTAATTGATTATAACTGCTTGGTTGGAAAAGCTGTCCAATAGCTGCACTGATAAGTTGACACTACTGATGAGTGTACGTAATTGTGCATTGTTATTTGCAACATAATAATGGAAATACAAGATTGATTCTGGAAAGCATTCCTATGTGTCATAATCAACATTACTGTCACACCGTCACGCACGTGCTAGAACGAAAAATTCAGTGCGACCTAGAGATTCGTATCCGGATCCCTCGAATAATATTAACAGATTCCTGAATAATATCAACAGTTGCTCTTAAACGATATGTTGAATGCACACAGATCGGCGCAGTCAGTCCCAGGATGAGCACTTCCACACCCTGGAGATCGCGCCCACGTCGCTGGAGGACGGTGGCGTCTACGAGGCAATGGCTCGCAACAGCAGTGGCGCAGTGAGTTGCCGTTGCAGCCTCGTAGTGGACAAGGGCATCCGCGCCTACATCGCTCCGGAGTTCTGCTGCGGACTCGAACCGCTCTATCGACTCTTTGAAGGTTTTTATCCCCAGTACACATACTTACATCCCATAATTCTAAATATCTTTAAATTATAATGCTTTATACATTCAAAGCTCCATACAAGGATTCCTTATGTTCTTGGACATGAAGTATAAAATATGAGAAAAAATATTATTAGACGCCTTGTTAACGTAATAAAACCCAAAACAGTAATTTGTAATTTTGTCTTCAGGTGAAGAGCTTAGAATTTCGGCGATAGTTGAAGCTTATCCATCAGTAGGAGTGACATGGTATCGAGATGGAGTACGTCTCCGGCCAAGCAGACGCGCTATCATGACCTTGGACCATGACGGCCAAATAGAATTAGCATTGGCCAGCGTGACATTACGGGACGCGGGCGTGTACACGTGTACGGCTTCCAATGAAGTCGGTCGGGCGTCTACGTCCGGGAAGGTCGAAGTCGTCGGTGGAGACCACGAGGAGGAGCAGCCACGTATACCGCCCGTGGTGATCAGTCCTGACGTGCCGTGAGTCGAACATATTTTTTTGAACTTATAATATAATTGTGTGCGATGTATGTACATTGAATATTTTTTCGGGACCTTTTATTATAATTACATGAAGTAGGTTGTAATGGTAATCATATCGGTCTTACACGCAGTGGGTTCTGAGATTGTATTGTAGCCACGTCGACATCTAAAATATGAATTAACGTTTCTATTCTGGATCTAAATCAGTAGTTGGCCTTTGATAGCCTTTCAAGCTTCGTCTAAAAATGTTTTAAATTTCCTGACAGATACTCCAAAGAGCCGATGTTTATAAGGAAGCCTAGATCGAGCGAAGCACGGGAGGGCGACACTGTGATCATAGAATGCGAGGTGATCGGCGATCCCAAGCCTGACGTTTATTGGCTTAGGGATTTCTTAAAGGTAATTCAATGATACGTGCTTAACATACATTCATTTAATGATAAAATAAATATCGACCAAAAACTATAAATATGCACCAAACTTTATCTTCGGAATAAAAAGTTCGTTTTCGAGTGAATGGATTTAAAAATAATGTTAATTTGTTTGAAAATATAAAGTCTTGTTTTTGCCACTTTCAAGCCATATGATAGTCCGTTTATTATTCGGGTTTATCCAGGCCTTATGTCCACTTCTTTTTTAAGGCACACTAATTCGCGAAATTTGTGGTCCAAATTTTTCTGGCAACTTTTTCCATATTTTCGAAATTTCCTTTGAGGGCACTGCATGGTCCCAAGTAACATAAACCTGGTATATCTATATTATTTCGTATCGATTTGAACAAAAAGCACCTTTTTTTGATGTTTAAATATTGATTGGTCATGAGTTTCCGCATTGGGAAAAATAGCTCAAAGTCCACTTAATTCTAATTAAGTTTTTGTAACTGGCATTTTTAAGCATACAAAACATGTATTTGGAAGTTCTTGCGTCGCCTGTTCAACGTTGTCATTCGTCGACATCCAAAAAGCATCTACTTGAGAAAAAATAGATTTAATTGATTTGATTTGAACGACATTTCCAGCCGGATTACTACCGCGATGCGAACCATTTCAAGCGAGTGGGTGCGGGGCCTGCGTACCGCGTAGAGATCCCCCACGCGAAGCTTGACTACACCGGCACTTATTCGGTGGTCGCGCGTAACGTGCATGGCGAGGCCAAGGCTATCATATCGCTACAGATCCTGGCCAAGGGTGAGTTGCGACGTTTAACAATTTCCCTGTGTGTTCCCTTACAACACTGCTGTGTATTGTCCGGCGCAACGCACTTGCGGCTCGTACACACCTGTGCTGTGTTTACGTCTAGAGAAATAAGCTCCAGTTTAGTGCCGCTTCCCGCAAGGCTGACCCGATCCAATAATATATGAGTATCGCAGTCAGTGTTAATATATCGATACAAATATAGGGGTCGATAACCCTTAATCGTAGAAAGGGTATTCTACGATAATTGGAAAAAAACCGTTAAAATATTCGCTAAGTAAGTTAAATTATAAAAAGTATTAAAAAATATAAAAAACGTAGGTGTCTTAAGTATAATCCCTTTTTAAACATTGACCTAAAAATTAGGGCGTTATAAGTTTACAGTTTTTCTTAAATTTTAATCACCCAGATAAATATGAAAGTGATTTTAAGTGAAATATATAAGTCTTATATTTATTATTACTATTATTTCTATTACCGTTTGATGTGTTACTTTGACCGTTCGTTTCAGATATTACCGCGAGTGACGACGCACATAACGTAAGCTACGGGTAAGTTACTAATAAAGTAATTTCATCTTAATGACTCCCTTTAAACATCCAATTAAATTTAAACGATATATATTTTTCCAGGTCTTTCTCAATTAAGGAGAGAGACTCGTGGCCCTCAGTGGGACAGAATGGTATATATGAGTTTAAATAAAATTCCAACAGTAAATTTTGTTTCATTGATGTCTTAATAAATAGTTCGCGAAGTAGGTGTAATAAATAACCCATAGGATACATCATTATTTCAGGCGAGTTGACGTCATACCTCGCTTCGACAAGGAGCTAACGGACCTGCTTTGCTACGATGGGGACGCGGTAGAGTTTGAGTGCCGAGTGTCCGGCAGCCCCGAGCCATATATCAAGTGGTTGCACTATAAAGAGGTATGTCATCTGTTGTGAGTACATGCGCAGCATTCTGATGCTGTACGGTTTCTCTAGTACACTTCCTAAGACACACAAACTCATACGCGTATATTTTTTATGTGAGACAAATAGGAAACGAGCATGCAAACCATCTGATGGCGAGTAGTAGCAGCCCATAGACATCCATGTCCAATCACAAAAATGACTGAAATCCTGTCTAAGCCCGAACATAGATGCGTTGCTACTCCTGAGGACTAAGATGGTCGCCTCGCTTCAAACTGTAGCCGGCAACCGCACCTCTGCATCCGAAACACAAGTAATGCTTTACGGCGGATTATGAGGGCGGCAGAGATATCTCCCCGGTCGAAGTATACTTCTCCAACATTTAAAATATATATATCCGCATATACATTCACACAGGTGCGCACATACACACATGCAGTCGTCAGGTAGCACTTTCATGTCATAGGGACTCTTGCGCCTAATAACTATAATTGAATATATCCATTTCTAATCAATACAAAATTAGGTTTAATTTTAACTTAATATTATAGCTTTAATTTTAAGGGAAAAACTTCATTAAAGGAAAATAAATATTCGTGAAAAATTAATGATTTCCTACGGTAGACTAGTGGAGAGACAAAATTAAAAAAAGAAATGTCTGTATGCAAGTAAATGAATTAATCTTGAATGTTAGCTGTTTTACTCATTTTTATGGTTTCATCTATCTCTTCAAATTATAGGTGATTCACGATTGTCCCGATTTCGAGACCTCTTACGAAGAAGGCACCGCGAGGTTGAAGATTAAGCAGGTGACCGCCGAGGACGAGGGCACGTTCACCTGTGAGGCTTCCAACAGTCTCGGAAAGGCCAAGTCGAGTGCCTGCCTTGTTGTGTATCGTAAGTTTCTTTTTATTACAAGCTTCTAGTCGTTTTAAGTTTATGAAGTTAACTAATATAAAAAATACTCCGGAGTCAATCACCTGAATTTAACATGCCTTTATATTTTTTTAAAGATAACTCAAAATTACCAATTGTGACATCACTCACATTCATTGAAGTCCGTACCCATATTCGCGCATCTCATCTAAAGACCTATATTCGTATCGTACTGGAATCTTAGTACTTATAAGAGTCGTAACATGTACGCAGCGCCAGGCGAGCCGAACACGCTGAGCCAGCGGCTGCGGCGGCCCGCGCTGCTGTCGGCCGCGTCCACGCCGCGCTCCACGCCGCGCGCCACGCCCGCGCGCTCGCTCTCCCGCACGCCTGGTATACACCTGGATACATACTTACATGCGCACCTATCTATTACCTACTATTTTGAAATATTGCTACTACGTTGCATATATATGTGTATAATACATTTTTGGTAAGGTTAATGCGTAGATTTTAAAGTTTCCTGATTTATTATATGTAGATATGTCGTTTACAGGTCCAGATGCCCGGCGACTTTGTAGTCCGAGCCGCGAGATCGCACCCAAGTTTTACACATATCCCTTCAACAAGGTGGTGGAGGAAGGCGAACGTGTCATATTCAAGTGCGCGGTGAAGGGTCTACCCAATCCATGGGCCACGTGGGACAAGGACGGAATCGTCATAACGCCGACATCGCGAATAGCTATCCGGGAAAAGGACGAAATACTCAGAATATTAGAAATAGAAGATGTTACGATAGACGACGTCGGCCTTTATCGCATAACGTTGGAAAACGATTACGGTAGAGCGGAGGCCTCGGCGCGGCTTGAGGTTATTACGCAGAAGGGCAAGTTCTACAGCGGCTTACGGTCCGCCAGCGCCTCTCCAAGGAGAACTCTGTACAGGCGACGCACGCCCTCTACGTCGAGACAAGACTGATACCACGAACATAGTTGCAACATCCGATAACGGAAAAGCGACCGCGTGTGCTCGCAACGCAGCCGACGGCAGCAAATATGATTAGATCCGAAAAAGTGAGTAACTGTATTGGTGTAATTGAACGCAACGCGATTTGGGGTACCCGTTTAAGATTATGGTCGCCGAGCGAAATGTATCTCGTTGCAATGCCATGTTGTAATGTTGCAAGCTGCCGTTTATCAGTGGATATAATAGTTTTGTCTCTTCATTCAGCAATATACAAATATATAGAAACAATAATGTTAAAAATAATAATATGTTAATCAATGTCACTTAATGATTGTCTGCTACGCGAATATGCAACAATATATTGTTATAACTATCGTATATCTTTTCAGGTTATGTTTACAAAGGAAGCAGAGATTAGTGTAAGAACAATATTGTATTTTGTTTTGTTCTACTTTAATTTATTTCTATGCATTTTATTTATCAAGTTACTTTAGTGTTTGTAGTGGCTTGAAATCCGCCATAAACCTTTTTAAAGTTATTTATTCCGATGTGCAAATAGACGTATTAAATTATTTTATTTTAAAATGTTTAACATAAAGCCCAATTAGTTTAAATTATATTTATTGAATTTGATTGACTGTAATAATCACTTAATGTACTTAATTAGTGTAACACCGGCAAATAGTTGCGACGTAAATGTTCGCATATTATACTACAAAAAGAAAATGAAATTTTACTTGTAATTTTTGCAATTACCTTGATATTGTCTTTATATTTATGCACAATTAGTTAGAAGTAGATGTAGGTGTTCATAATATATTGATTCGTCGACAAACGAAAGTAGGAAAGTCTGCCATGAACGTTGTTTCTGTTTGGTTGTGTTTTGAAAAATATGCGTCCCAGTGTATTCTGTTTGTACCCATACTAAGCCTATTTAATCATTCGTCTATTCTTGTATCACAGAATTGAGTTCAAGACATAAGCAATGCATTTAAAAATATTTATATCGAAAATAACATCATCATAATACAATATGTATATTATTTTGTTTCAGTAATTTCTACATTACAATTTTTTATATTATATTGTTATAAAAATGTGGTGAAAACAGAATAACTATTGGGGCGTGAATGGAATGTAAACCTTTTGTTTCCTAAACACTCTGGGAGAGTGTGCAGTGAAAACAATTGGTCGATGGCAAACCTATAGTATAGTGTTATTGTTTGTTACCGATCGTCCAAACGAAATGGTTAACATCTCGGGGTAATCAAATACAGTTTATAATTATGTCGTTGAAGTTTTATTTTGTGTTATTGTGATACAAGAAATCCATTAGTTATTAATTAGCTTATACAGTTCAATTGACTGACTGACTGCGTATTAAACTGAACCGGTTTAACCCGGTAGGTCTAAGACCAGTGGCTTGTACGTACAAATCTGTAAGGATTACGGGCGAACAAAAGTGCCGTATTTACGTCGGCGCTACAAGACTGGGGGCGGACATTATGTCTGTGTAGACGTAGATGTTGCACAGATGGTAAAATACAATATTTCAGTGAATTGTTGGCGCATCTTCAGTCTAGAGAAATAAGTTCCAGTTTAGTGCGCTTCCCGCAACGCTAACTCGATGTAACATATGAGCGCTCCAGTCATTTTTATTTATTCATTATTTATGTGAGCAGAATTATCTAATTGAAATAAATCCATAATGAACCTGTATAATTTCATGCACATATGATACTTTAAATCGACAATTATATTTCATTATCCATACACACTATTTCGTAAATTTCTGACCATTTTCGTGTACAGATCCTGCAACTTGAAATCCATAAAAACTTAACTTGGGTGCTTAATTAAAACTTTGTACAATAATACTTCTAATTCACTTTTTCCAAAAAATCGTAGCGTCTATTTCTCGGGCTAGAAATAATACATTTAGGTATCTCATCTGTAAAAAATTACAAACATTCAGTACTCACATGTTTCGAATAGTTTTTATGTATTTGGTTGTAAAAGCCGGTTGCCGGACACACATTATTGGAGGCGACCATCTTAGTCCTCAAGAGTAGGAGCGCATCCGCGTCCATCCTTAAATAGAACTTGTGTTCTATTTGACATTGGACGTGGTTGTCCATGGGCTGTAGTGGCCACTTAACATCAGGTGGCCTGCATGCCCGTTTCTTACTCTTTCACAAGAAAAAAAAAAGAGATTTTGCTCTTTCTATTCTACATTTCTAGGTAAACCTTAATCCTAGTAGGGTATACGAGGCGGCCGGCCATACGTGGGATTGTTGCTGATTGCTACTATATACTATACATATATCTATGGCTGATTGTTGTGTTGTCATTAATTCTCGACTTTTTTGCTACAGATAAAGAATATATATATATATATATAAAACATATTGTTACTATAATAAACTTAATATACTAGAGTTATAATGATTATGAATAGTCTACTACCATTTAACACATGCACATAATCAATCAATTCAGTATGTCGTCAAATTACAATAAGGCATGGTGTCTCTGATTAAGAATATCAAGACTTTGTCCTAAATCAGGAAAACGTGGTCGAAAACATTTTATTTTAATTAATCCGTGTAGTAGATACCTATAAGCTGCATAATCCTTAGCGAATACGTTTGGAAATGGGTAGTTCAGTGACCATAACTATTTCCAAAACTTAGTTTGGTGACAAGAGTATCTAATAAGGTACTCCGCTGTGTAATTCTTCTATTTTAGAGTGTCAGTAACTTTAAAAATGACTGGTTTGTTTTGCCACACATTTATAGTTATACTAGAGTAGAGTTGTAGTTTTGAAAACATCCATATTTCGTACATGCAATAGGTTACTATTCAACAGGTACGTAGTACCTCTACATTTTCTATTTTATAAAATGCAAACATTTCGAAATTCTAACTAAAACGTAGATTAAGAATTACCTACTACTTTTTAAACTATGTTTCATACAGTACTAAGATTCAAACTGGCATCTTATATATTTTAAAATGCTAGACTAAAGAGAATAATATATTACGTGTTTGAATTTGACAGACTTTAGACAAAATTGAGCAAAATTAAAAAATACGAACTGTTGCTATTTTTTTGTATAATTATGAAAATTTTTAAGAATGTTAATTGACCATGGAAATTCTAAACCGTATAAGTAACACGTTCGATAATGTCAGAAATTCGATTAAGAACAAGGAGTCTGCGGAACGACTTCATAATTTAAAGAAAGATGTCCAGACTCTGAATGCAGATCTAGTCATACTGGGCAGGGAGAACCGTGATATGCACATACGTTCACTTGCCATGGAATGCTATTTGGCGCTGCTGACCGCCAAAACATTGCCATTATCGCTGATAGAAAAAAGAAACCTGCTGCATATTGCGTTTGAGAAACTTAAACCGCACGCTTTGTGTGAAGAATGCCTTTTCATATTTCTTAGAATTCAAAACCTTCTAAGTTATTACTTGATTCAATTAGATCAAATAGCTCTCTCCAGGGATATCTTAGAAGGAATGGAGGATTTATATGATAAAATAGACAAATCTCAACCAGACAAGTTCATAGATGCAGAAGATTTATTTACAACGGAACCAATTAACAATATCAAACGGGTAAATCCGGAAAAAATTGATAAAGTTGTTACGAATAATATTCAAATGCAAGCTTTTTTGTATAACAAATTAAATTTATCCCACAAATACAGCTTGTACAATCATACCGCATTGAGACGACAGTTGGAAATGAAAGAGGGTACACCACAAGATTGGGCTTTAAGGACAGCTCGGTTAGGTAATTACTTTACATACCTAAACCAACTAGGAAATGCCAGGCATCACTTGTGCGCAGCTTATCATGTGCTAAAGACTTGTCATGACAACTGTAAACTCATGCCTGAAGAATTTGTTCTACAAAAGGCCGACTTTGAGATGCAATTTCTGGAATTAAGTCATCACTGGGTTAAATACGGGTTATCGCTGTTAAAGTTGTCAAAGAAGAAGATTTTAAATCGTTACTTTTCTCATACGCCATCAAGATCAAATTTGTGGAAAACTGTGGACTTATTAGATGAACGTATGAAAGATTCACATAAAATAGACGAGGAAAACGATAAGGATATCGGTGCAGAAAAAAACGGAAAAGGCGATTGTTCTTCGGAGAAATTGTTCACTTTTCCGTCCCTAGATTTGAAAGAAATGGAAAGCAGGATTCCTTTGGAAAAAGTATGCAATGTCGATGGCGCTCGAAAATTGTTCGCATTTACACACAAATGGTTAATGCGGGCCAAACATTACTATGATTTTGAACATCATCCTGCTCAATACATATCGTGCTCCTTGCAACTGGCAGAGTTATATGAGCACCTGGCATTCTTCGAAAGGAACCTTGACAATCAGTACAGCATACAGAAAAGGAGAGCTGACGTACTTGAAGCACTCAATTCTCTGCTAAAAACTTGCGATAACGTTATGTCAGTCCAAATAGATGTAATAAGAGAATTGTCCCAAGTTCAGTTGGAACTTATGGCACTGAATCTGCAAAAGCTATGGCGCGAAGAATCACATACTAACATATTTAACCTGGATAGCGATGCAGATTCCATAATTAATTCATTAGATTCGGAATCAAACAAAACCTTGACTGAGAGAACCTTGAACACTTCTTGCAAAAACATGTTCTTAAGGAAAATGGAGGCTGCAACAGCGATAAATGGGAAACTATTCCGTTTGAGTGGTCAGCTCACCACAAAAACTCCATCAGAATTGAGTATCGGAACCGGTTTGCTAAGAAACTAAATAGTAATTAAATAACCAAGAACATTAAATTGTCACCCTTGTCTTTTAGTTTAATTAAATCTTTGTCGTAATTCCTTAAAGCAGTAAAAGATTTAATACTACAATTTGTTTCTTTTTTGTAAGAAGCGGTAGAATCCCAATGACTAATTTACACTTATTTGTAATTAATACTTTCCCGGTACATGTAAACCTCACTATCTAGTTTTGTATTGCTTATCTTTAGTATCTGAGTAATGTCGAAACAGACAAGAATGTAACGGATGCCCTTTTCCCATATGCATCATGATGCTATAATCATTAATGAAAAAAAAAAGAGAACAAATGTAGGTAAGTTACGTTTGTGCTATAAGATGTTCAATATTTTGAAACAATACTGGTTTTAACACTTTTCCTGTGGTGTACAAGTCTGTTGTGTCTCGGCGCAACGCGCTTGCAGCTTGTACACATTTATGTCGTACATACAAATCTGTATGGATTACGGGCGAACGAATGTGCTATATACATATATGTTGGCGCTACAACACTGAGTCTGTGTATTCGTAAGTGAGACACAGATGCTAAAAATACAATATTTCAGTTAACATTCGGTGCATGTACAGTCTAGAGAATGCTGCTTCTGTTTAGTGCGCCTCCCGCGTGACTCAATCTAATATATGAGCATCGTGTTAAGTGATGGTAACTAGCATTTCCTAAGTAATTAAAGGATAGAAAACTTACCTGGAGACTGTCGCCTACACGTAGTTTTCGGAGTACTAAATGGAATAGCAGAATAAGTGTGCGATAATAATTATATAGCCGCAATAACAGTTAAGAAATCTACAGCAAAGTTGTTATGGTACTTCCAGATTCTGAAATTCTATTTTCAACACCTGCACTGCGGAAAATACAATTATGTTTTGTGCTGTGTTTTTGTATTCGGCTGTTGTGTTTTTTATAATGTATCTGTACGGCGTATGGGCGAACACAAGTGCTGTATTTACGAAGACGCTATAAGACTGCGAGTGGACACAGCATTTGTGTGAATCGTCGGCACATCTCCACTTTAAAATGACTCCAGTTTAGACCGCCTCCAGAAACGCTAAATTGATATAAAGTGAGTGTTAATATATTATAGCTAATAAGTGAATCCAATGGCTTGCTGATATGCTATCATCATTTAGTTATTATTAAGATCTTGAATAAGCATATATTTTTAATGTCTTCGTATTATGAGAATTAGGTATAACTAAAATGCTTTTGTTGAGGTTAGGTGATCGAAAATGATTAGTATCTATTCCTTAAAACATCACTTTTGTACATAGATTAATAGCACAGTTAATATCAATTATTTATCTGTACTTATACATAAGTGACGTGACCAAGAATTGAAAACATTAAAAGCGACCTTGTTATTTTAACCATATATTTATTGATTTTGAATCAATACCAAGATGAAAATAAGAAATATTCAATAAGTCATTACGCAAATTATTTATTTATGTTTAATATCGAAATTAGACATTACATAATATATTAAATTCTGCACATGGTTGGATATTAAACTATAATTTTAATTCGAGATATAAAATATACAAATGAATATATGTAACGAATTCATATCAATGTTTGAAAAAATATAGTTACAAACACATTTTATTAACATTTTTTTTTCGTTAAATGCGACTAATAACGAATACTTCGATAGTGGTTGTAATGTGTCGAATATAATAAATTATAACTTCAAGATCAGATATATTAAAAATACTTTAAAATATATCTTTAAAGTAATTTTCTGGTTTTATATAATTGAGTACTCAATTAACTTGATAATGATATGATTCGTGTCATATTTTGTTAACAGTGCATTATTTCACTCTGTAGCCACAAGAACTTTGTACACATTATATCTCGAATTCTTTATAAGAGTAAATATTTAAATAAATTACTATCAACTTATGTCTAGTTATGAACTGCTTGTACTAAATAGTTTTTTCCAAATATATACTGCCCATTTATATGCTTATATTTACATTCATTCATAGCAAAAATATATTTTGAATACACTTCAGAATTGTGTATTGCTTATAAAAATAAATATTCTATAAATATTTTATATCAACGGTAAACAAATTAACATTGTCAAATAGAAAACAATAATAACACTCAAGTGAATATTTTTACGTAAAAGTTGTTCCAATTGCAGATTCCTATTTAATAGAAGGAAAAAATAAAAAAATTGAATGGGAAATCAATTTTCTTTATAAATAGATGGTACTTTTACGAAAGGTTATGTCAGGTAAACGTATTTAAACGTAGCGATGTATATGTAATGTAATACAAAGTCCGCGTAAATTCTTCGATGTACGAATTTTATATGTAACATGTCTAACATTATAACACATATTATTAACCGCTCCTGTTGTGTGAGTAAACCGAATTAAACCACCCCACATAAAAATAAGAATATTCAGACACAAAAACTAATTTGCCGATACATCACACCATTTTAAAAGGAAATCAGCTTTTTGTCTCCAAATATAATTAATTAAAATATTGTTTGATGTTATTATTGTTTTCTTTCCATAAACAAAACATTATTGGTTGGAGGGGAAAATATATAACCCTGCACATAGGGTGACACATTTATTCATAATATCATTTATTTTACGTATATATAGTAAACAAATATAATTTTATACCAAAATTATAACTTTCCTTATTGATCACAAAGTGTAAGACTATTTTCGGTTAAAAATTAAACTATTGTAATGCAACCAGTTTTGCTTGTTTCATTGCGATTTACCTATACTTCATTATTTATATTTTTATGATTACTTACGTCTATTTTATCTATTATTACCAAAATAATATGCGTAAAGAAAACGTACTTGTATTTATATATAATATATACATAATATATATATAATATATACATAATAT
>DWON01000344.1:0-35905 GCA_018251015.1 Phocides pigmalion okeechobee | reverse complement strand
CGCATCCGCGTCCATCCTTAAATAGAACTTCTGTTCTATTTGAGATTGGATGTGGTTGTCCATGGGCTGTAGTGACCACTTAACATCAGGTGGCTTGCATGCCCGTTTCTTACTCTTTCACAATAAAAAAAAAAAGTAGATTCGTATATTTTACCTATCATAATACTTTGTACTTTATGATAAGAATACACAAAATCTTATCTATTAACTGTTTATATTTTTATTGAAGATTATTTTATCAGTTAAATATCGTGCGGATGATACAAAATGTAATCAAATCAAATTACTTAATACATTCATGAACCTACTATCATATTTTTTCTAAGTTAGAACAGTTTTGTGTTTTTTGTTTATTTCTGCAATACAACAGAGTGAGTGTCCCGCTTGACTTTGAAAACAATTTGGGCCCACACGATTTTACACTAATATCATCGCGAAATTTATACATTTTATCACATAACGGGAACTTACACGATTAACGCTTTTTAATTGCCCATATTTCGAACCAATTTCGCGGCTCTTGGTCTCGGCAAAACTGGTTCGAAATATCGGCAATTAAAAATTAAATTAAAATATGATAAAATGAATGTGTTCTACGTTTGGTCGATGCAGCGTGTGCCAAAGGGCTTATTCGTATCTCGCGCAGAGAATTGAAATTGCTATTGCTTAGGATTGTTTAGGTTAGGCTTACTAGAACTATGTTATACGGAAAGAAATATAAAACTTAGTTTTCTGACCTTGAGGAACTCGATGAACTTTATAACAGTCTCTGGAGCAAAAAATCCGGGCACCAGGAAGTCTTTTCTGGGACTAAACTGCTCCACTTTCATGCGACCTCCCAATCTGACGCGCTTACCAGCGTAGTACAAATTTCTGCCAAAAACAGAAAACTAATATAATATAAAAAAATCTGAAACATGAAACTGTTGAACATACTGTTTTCATACCACACGTCCCATTAAATATAATCCAATACCATTCTTTATTAACCATTACCTCTCAAACGCAATCAGTATCGGCCGGTAGCAATAAATATCTCCCAATATGTGTTGTCAATCCAATACAACAATTGCCATAAATACCACACATTACCATCTTTATATATTACCATTACCATCTTTATATTCTTTATCATTACCATCAAATCTACCAATAACTCTTCATATGTCCAAATATTATTACTTACCATCCATAACCACACATTACCGCCTAATGCCGAACATTGGTACCCAATATTTCCTAATACCACCCATTGCCACCGAACACAACTTAAAACACGTAGAAGGCGTGGTCATAGTAATAAACTTCCTAATGGAACTCTTATATCTCTTTAATGATAACTATATTTGTATTCATTTATTCACCACCATTACAAGATTTCAGCTCAAAATTTCTAATATTGGCATAGAGATCTCAACACTGTCCCTGCGGCTTACTGCACTTCTCTATAAAGCGCGGCGCAACGCGCTTGCGCCTTGTAGACGCCTGTGTTGTACGGAAAAATGTACGTGGATTACGGGCGAAAGCAAGTACAGTTTACATTGACGCTATAAGACTGAGAGCGGACATTACGTTTGTGTATTCGTGGATGATACATAGATGCTAAAAGTACAATATTTCAGTGAATTGTCAGTGCATGTTCAGTCTAGAGAAATAAGCTCGAAACGTTGACCCGATATGATATGTACGCGCCGCAGTCAAAGTGTTAAGCTCTCGAATAGGATCCAGTTGACCCTTTCTGGCAGACAACCTTATAAAAACCCCACACGCCTCTAAATAAAGGCGTCTATTAGAGATTCTTAAATAAAAAATTAGTGGCTTAAAAGGTGCTTTTAACGAATACAGTTTTATTTTTAATGTGAGAAGAGAAGCAAGCGAGACAAATATTAAAATATTCCCGTACCTCTATTGCTGCCGCCGATCACTAATTCAGAAACATTACCGAGAAGTAATATAGACGGAAATTACCTGTTCCCAATCAATCTGCTCTTGATGTTAGTCAGTTGACCTTCATTCATAGTGGGGAACTTGTGAAACAGGTACAGGCTCGCTGCAAACTTCAGGAATGCATCCCCCAGGGTTTCAGCCCTTTCCAAGTTAAATGTGTCATTGGAATTTATTGTAGTCAGGGCCGCTAAGATATCACGTAGCTCGGGCCCTCGACCCTTTGGAGTTTTCGAGAGCAACTCAATTTTTTCGTTGTATCTGAATTTACAAAAAAATTAAAAATAAAATTAATGAAAGTAGTGCATATAATTTTTTGTATATAAGAAAACTTGCAGACGTAAATGCCCGCTACCTGACACATCCGCTGACAAATTAGATGGTCGTTTCACTTGTAATATAATAGTAAACAATATGCTAATATACGGAAACGCCAGCACGCATGCAAGCACGCCCGCACGCACGCACGCAAGCAAGCACCCACGCACATACACACACAAGTCGTGAAGAAAACTGCATAACTGAGAGATCCCTATAAAAATTTAAAAGCGTTTGAAGTGAAGTGTGAAGACTTGTGCATATGTACTTTGGTAGAGGAGTACCGGCTAAACTCTTCCCAATCTGAGAGTAGAGTAAATCGGCTTTAGGGAACAAATAAAATGTAGTAAAGTCTCAAAATAGTTACCTGTCAGGCGGTAGTAACGCCGGAGCGCTTTTCGGTTGTCTCTGAGGCGAGTTCACGTCATGTGTGCTGGGCTCCCCGACCAGCGATGCCGTTACGAACGTGTCGTAACATTCAATGTCCATCACGGTCACAGTTGAGAAATTCCGTTCTATATCTAACGGCTCTATGCGCTCCTGTTTACAATTAATAATTAGTAATCAGACATCGTATTAGAGAAAAATAGTGCATGCTCGCAGAGTCGAATGTGCAGAGTGGGCATTTAAAGTGCTACAGCTAATTAGATATATGAAGAAAATTTGGAAACTCGACCGGATAGGTACCACCCCCGCGTTCATCATCCACCGTGAACAAATTGTGTTTTGGTTTGGTTGCCAGGTTGACCTTTTTGATAAACAGAAATGACCGTAATTGGTTATAGATTTGCATAAGCAACAGTGGCTACTTATCTTCAAGTATACTTCAAGTATACATACTAAATATGCAAATATATCAGACTGGCGTCAATACGATGTTTTGTGCGAATGGCATGTAGATATGAACTTAGATACTTACGTAGAAATAAGTTAAATGATTCAGAGTAGGTACGGATCGTATAACAGAATAAGCCTTATACATTATAAAGCCAAATTGACAACAATATGGATACCATGTATAATTGAATAATCTTCATATATTATTTTGAGAAGATTTCGAAGTTGCACCAACTATTTAAACAATAGCGAGCTAAATCTCATCCAGATAAACTTGGGATCAAAATTACGTGATATTTATTATCTGTCCCCTCGTCAGTGCAAACAATATCTTTTTTTTGCCACGAATTGTTAAATTGCTTGAGAAAAGTGTATTAAATTCAATTATACTTGTTACTGCACTTTATTTATTTGGTTAATAATTTACGTAAAAATACATTCAAAAAATCTTAAGTGAGATTATGGAGTCAAAATATCACGGCATCTTACCAGAGGGAATGTGGGGGTCGGTAAATCCATCGCGATTATGTGAATTTTCCAACCCCACTTTCCCCCCTGGTAGGATGTTGTGATATTTTTAAATACCTCTCACGGTATTAATAGATATCCAATTACTTGTAACGAAACTGAGGCAGTTAGGTAAGTCAAATATTCAGAGTCTACAGAAACACTCACATCCCAAGGATAATCCTTGCTAATCTTTTTCTTCTGTAGCTGGTACACACTTTCCTTCATTGAGACGATGTTGTGAGGCTTCTTAGAAAACTGATCTACCGGATTGTTGATCCTGCGTAAAAGAATCGTAAAGTTAAACATAATCGTTCTAACAGATTCAATTGAACTTAAATAATGAAACTATTTTATTTAAAACAGGAATAAAAAAAAACTGAACCAGGCGGGTTTAAACTGGCGCTTATTTGATTAGACTGAAAATACGCCGACAAATTGCTGAAATATTGTGTTTTTTTAACATCTGTGTATCTACGAATACACAGACATAACGTCTGTCCCCAGTCTTGTAGCGCCGACGTAAAAACAGCACTTTTGTTCGCTTGTAATCCATACAAATTTGTCGCTACAACACAGTTGTGTAGGAGCCGCAAGCGCGTCGCGCCCAAAATTACACAGCAATGTTGTAGCCGCAGAGAAAGCATTAAATCCCATTTTAATGCCTAGAACATACATATCTAAAATAGAATAAACCAATATATTTAACTTTAAATATAAAAAAAACGTAGCCACTCGTTATACGTACCTATCGACAGTGTCTAGATGAGAGGGCGGATTTCCGAATTGCAACATCAAAGAGTTTATGGCAACTTCCACGTTGACTATTATTGGCTGCCAATCTTGACCTAAATCATTGATGAAATATTAGTTAAAATGTTCGTTCTAAACTCACATATTGTTTGCATTAGTTAAACCGAGATTTTTTCTACACAAATATTCTTTTAGTCATCCGCCGCCCTAATAATCCGCCGTAAAGCATTACTTGTTTCGGTTGGAGAGGTGCGGTTGCCGGCTACACTTTGAAGCGAGGCGACCCTCTTAGTCCTCAGGAGTAACAACGTATCTACGATCGAGCTCAGGTACGATTTCAGTCGTGTTTTTGCTTGTATATGGATGTCTATGGGCTGCACAGGCCTACTTAAAATCAGGTGATTTGCATGTGCATTTGCTACTCTTCTCAAATAAAATAAAAGTTAGTACATCGCCAAATTGATACAAACAGTGTGCAAAAAGGGCTTCAAACAACCACACAATATATTTCGTGTTGTGTAAGTATCAATAAACGGATTTCTTAATTTTGTTCGAGATTCTTAGCAACGCTCAACTGACACTTAGTTGATTTTTCATCAAATCAAATCATGTATTTCAGGCAATATAAACAATCATACAAAAAGGTATAATTGAGTACAGAGGCCCATAGTATAAATACCTTACAGACTAACATACTGAATATACTTATAACTACGTCACGGTTTCTTTACGACGTGAGGTACCGGTCCCGTTACTCCCGGAGGTCGTCGCCGTCCTCAGAATTTACGGAACACGACTCCTTTTTATTATGTTCTTTTAATTTATATCCATAACAACACTAAAATGCATGCACATACACTCACAGTGTTCTAGTATTGGAAAAACAATTAACGTTTACCATTTTATAGCTTTTTATAAGCAAAATAAATAATAATATTGCCTACTTTAAAATATTGAAATATGATATCAATTTTTGTTAAAGATGAATATTTATAAAATAGCGGTATGTTGCACTAACCTTTTGGTAGCTCGAGCACACCATACTCGGTCTCTTTCACGATTTCCCTGCGCAGTTCTTCAGCGACCAGTAAATGCGTCACTCTAGTGGTTAAAAAACATATCATATACACGATTGTAATATTTATGCATAAAAAAATAAAAAAGACCATTACTCTCCTTCTGAACTAGAGTAAAAATCATTAAAGTACCTGTGTAGAATACTTGGAAGCACCATTGCTTTGAACCAGAGGACACCGGGAAACTCCTGCTTGATGCAAAACTCTGGTACGAATATTTCAGTGAACCCTTTCGGCTTGTCGTCACCGATGGCCAGCGATATCGTTTTCCTGCTTTTATCCGACAATGATTTGATGGTCGACGCGCGAGGCATCAAGCAGTTCATACGAGAACTTATATTGCGGACCTGCGATTTATAGATACAATTTGTTGAAACAAAATGATAATAAAAGAAAGAAAAAATGAAGAACCTATAAATACGCGTTCCAGTGAAAATGTTATAATATACGGACAAGTACGGTTTTATAGGTAATATATGAATATGTGGTTCCTTTCCACAGCCTGACCTATCCCAAAAATATCTAAGTGTATGTTTACGTAAAAAGTAAGCCGTGACTTTTAAAAATTTACGAAAACATGCGAATGGCATATATTATATGAAATATTAAACGCAAATTGAGCTCGTCATCATCATCATCATCATCATCGAGGGACGTCCCAGCGTCTTTGGGCGAGGGAATACAGGCCTTGAGGAAAACCCTCTTTGCCCGGACCTGAACTCGGGGTCGTACCCCGGCTTAACTATGATAGCCCTCGCCCACTGTCAAATGGGGGGCTCGGGATAATCCCTCCGGCACGCTCAACTCCCGCTGCGTCCACCGTGCGCTAGCTGTTTCCGCCCGACGCCGGCGAGTGGTACAGCCCGCAGGCCCAAGCGACGCCTTAGCGTGCGGTCCCGCTGGGCTCGCTTCACATCGCGGGTCAGGCGTCCATACTGTGGTTGCGGAGCAGCGTTAATGAGGAGCTTCCGGAAGGTTACCGGATCGATGATGATGATTGATCTTCAACTTTCCTCCCCATATTAGTGGTGGCAGTCAGCTGGAAACTATTTGACTGGTTGACCATCTTCCATCCAATGGAACTATAACAACGTAAGAAGCCAAAACTAAAAGAACCTTGAAATATTTTTAACACTTTGACTGCGGTCCGCATTTATTAGATCGACTCAGGATTGCGGGAAGCAGCTCTAACTGGAGCTCTTTTCTCTAGACTGAAGACATGCCGACAATTCACACAACTTTATTTTTTAGCATAGCAGCAGTGTTGTAGCCGCAGGAAAAATCTTAAGATCTCTCAGTTTTGTGGCTGTCACCAGCAATCTCTACCCATCCCCAGTGGTGTGACTATTAAAAAGTTAGTCATATAGATGAAGATGCAAAATTAACTTCCATACCTCAAGTAATGGCTGTTGTTTGCAGCCTAAAATCTCCACATTGTACTTAGTTTGGTAGTACATTTCAAAAGTCGGAAATTCCACGCTCAAGTGTGACAAAGGCGTCATGTACTCTAGCACGTTGGATACTATGTATCTGCAACGAAAACATGTATATAGTGTGCATCCCTTCTTCTAATATTATAAATATGAATGTAAGTAAAAGTAAAAGTTCTAAAAGTTGGTAGAGCCGTTAGAGCTCGCCCTGGGCGGCACCACCGCCACCCTCATAACCCGCCGAAAAGCAACATGTTCATCATGTAAGTGTTTCGGTTGGGGAGGAGTGGTTGCCGGATACACATTACTTGAGGCGACCATTTTAGTCCTCAAGAGTAGGAGCGCAACCGCATCCATCCTTAAATAGAACTTCTGTTCTATTTAAGATTGGACGTGGTTGTCCATGGGTTGCAGTGACCACTTAACATTAGGTGGCCTGCATGCCCGTTTCTTACTCTTCCACAAAAAATAAATAGAACAATGAAAAAATCAAAGTATTTATAATGTCATCGAAAACACTAACATACTTTATTTAAGTTTCTGGCAGACGCCAATTGTGTTCACCAAAACATCTATATTCGACTTCAAGAAATACTCTCGCTCTTTAAGAAGTGAGTAACAAATGCCCATGGGCGGCAATGACCACTTGCTATAAAGTAGGCACGATGTACGTTTCATAAAAAAACATTGGCTAACAACGGTTTTAGAGGCTGCTCGATTGCCCCTGCCGTCTACATATAACACGTAATTTGGACTGATGATAAGATTAAATTTGTACTGTAAATATATATTTACTCTTTATGATATATACGTACTTATTTAACGTTTAAAGCATCCTTATACGTTAGTCGCATTATAACTGATAATTCTTCCCATTATGGACAAACACGATTATAAAAATTGCAAAAGATTACAAATAAAAACTACTTTCCTAATTGTGCCTACATTTATACATCGTAGGGTATTATGCAACGCTTAGCACGCTAGGTCAGAACGATCCTAAAAATAAAAATGCTTATGTAACTATAATAAAAGGTAATAGCAAATTGGCTCTGAAAGGCTTTTACAATAAGCAAACAATTAGGCGGCGCCGTTTGGTAGCTTCGCGTAATCTTTGCCAAACACGCTGAAACCTATAAACCTTTCTGATAATATTTTTAGCAGTCTTAGGATTTAATCTTTCATATTACGCGGCTATTGCGTTAATTAAATACTATTCATTATATACATTAAGGCAGGGGCAGAAAGGTCCTCGATTAGGACCACGTCTAGGCAAAAGGAGCACAGGGCGTCCCCCAATCAGGTGGATCGACGACCTTATAAGAATAGCGGGTAACCGCTGAATGCAGAGGGCACAGAACCGGTTTGAGTGGCAGCACCTGGTAGAGGCCTACGTCCAGCATTGGACTGTGCTGATCAGTGCTGATGGATGGATGGATGGAAATGCATTAACTTATGAGTATATAATAGAACTTCTGTTCTATTTGAGATTGGACGTGGTTGTCCATGGGCTGCACTGACCACTTAACACCAGGTGGCCTGCATGCCCGCTTCTTACTCTTTCGCAATAAAAAAAAATGAATTACGTATTAACGCTGAATATACATTCCAGAAAAATCTCACTTGGGATTATAATGAAGGGTAGGGGAAAACATGTTAAACAACAAGATCAAATAATAGAATTTACGTCCCTTAAAGATGTTAAATCACATTGCAACAATTGCAGTATCTTCACTAGTTAGATATAAACGGGATTACACGTTAAACGCTCCGGTCTTTGTTCTAGTCTCTTAAGTAGCACAGCATGTGCTCAAGTGCTTACTGCTAAGTGCGGCCATCAGAACCGTAGTGTTCAAACACAGATTACTGTTAGAATTGTTTGGAAACACTTAAATGTATATAACAAAAATTATCCGCGTATCTGCACATATGGCATGCTTACTGGAATACTGACCCATTAGTAGATAGGTCAGAATTGAGTTACTTACAGATACAAGCTTCTGTTAGCGCCATCTACTGTCTACCGTTCAAATTAAATTGGAATTACGAATTACTACCGCCCCAACAACATATAAATTTTAATTTTATACATCAACAAATTATCATCAACGTATATAAGTATATAAGTTCTCATAGCAAGATCTTCTTTTGCGATTCCAAAAAAACCGTCTTTTTGAGTTGAGTCAGAGTTCCATTAAGCATGCGATATCGTTGCGAAATACTTAGTTTGGGGGACTTATAATAAATAATAATACAAATTTGAATATATGCCATTATACATATTAGTACCAACACGTGTTTCGCCCCAAAATAGAGCATCGTCAGAGTAAGTTGACTCTGCGAAGGTTAATCACTGAGTGTCGTTTTTGTCGGATTTGTTGTATAAAAGGCCGGTAATCGATATGTAATGGTATATATTTTTAATCTCTTCACTTTTTCGTATCCTGTAGGGAGAGTGAGCATAGTGCATGCTTTGAAATATATACCATTATACATTGTGATAGCGGATTATTGCAAAGTAATTTTTAAGAAGAACTTAATAATGTGGCCTTGTATGATTGAAATCGTCGTGATCTAAAATATATCGTAATAAAGTAAATTAACTAACAGCAATATACGTCAACTGTGAATCCCTATCGGCACCTGTCGGCTATAAATTACGAAGTTGTGTTCAAAGCAGCGCAGTCTTAAACAGAGCGCAAGTATTCAACTATTCACGTAAACTTAGATGAGAATTCCTGCGCTGATAGTAACAGCAGAATCAAAGCTCAGGCTCTATAAGTTCAAGAAACTTACAGAATCTGGGCTTTGAAACATCTCATTAATTGAAAGTTGAGCACCACAGCCACATCAACCTGGTTTGTTGTGTACTCCGAATTTCGAAAACACGCTTAAAATGATCATATTCTTCGTGCCTAAATATTGGTAAAATAAACTAGCCAAATAATTTATGGAGATTAACTATATTTACAACTACATTAAAAATAGAAAGAATAAATATCCGACTTCGTAATGACGAGATAAAACAATCATTTTCGTGGAATATGGAATAAATAGTTTGGAAATCGGCGCCTTAAACTACAATTTTATTAAATTCTGACAATATTTTTATATTATCGAACTCGTATAACAGACATATTCCCTATAAAACAAAATAATTACATATTCCCTATAAACCAAACTCTCTGTAAAAACGTACTATTAAAACACTCAAATGATAAAAGCGTATGGTCTGAAATAGCTTCGCTTATTACATTATTTTGAGATATTATTTGTAATATAACAGACATAAGCGATGTTTGCGATGATTTCTGTGAATTACATATTCCTTATAAAACAAACTCTCTGTAAAAACGTACTATTAAAATCAATGGATACTCAAATGATAAAAACGTATGCTCTGAAATAGCTCCGCTTATTACATTATTTTAGGATATTATTTGTGATTAATATATAACAAAAAATTACGATGTACCGGGTACTGACGATTAACGATTTTTGATTGCCGATATTTCGTTTCGCTGTGGCCACGAGACATTCAAGTAGTTCGAAATATCGCCAATCAAAATTCCAAAATCGTTAATCGTGAGTACCCGGTAACGTAGTAAAAATATTTTGATATTTGATTCCCATCCATCCACCTGAAATTAATTACAAGATAATGCATTGTTACTCCTGAAGACTTAAATGATAGTCCTATGTAAGAGAGTCGGCAACTACGATTTTCCTGTGACCAACAAGCACCAATAATTGTTAACAATGTTCCCTGTTTAGCATAAAGGTCAGTGAATGTTTATACTGTAACTAGCGACCCGGCCCAGCTTTGCTCGGGTAATTATGTTTATCTACATTACTTTTCTTTCATACATGGTTCATAAAATAACAATTAGAAATATATATTTCGAACGACAACCGAATTATTATGTAGAATTTAACTATTTAATTTCTCGCCCAATTTACAAAGAAACCTTAATTTATTATGCACCAAACCCTTCCTCAGGAATCACACCACCTGTTGTTGAAAACTGTGAGAAAATCCGTCCAGTACTTTTGAGTTTATCATGAACAGACAGACAGTTTTATAACATTTATAGATAAATAAATCGATCGACGCTGCTGCCTACGCTGGTGACGAGAAAGCTTATTCCTATCTTACGTAGTAAATTGCGATCAATATTCAACGCGTAAAAGCGGTTTAGCTTGTTTTCTTTAGTTTTATTGTAAATCGTTTTTTCTTTTTATACATTAGCCTAACCAAAAGGCAGACGGGCCACCTGATGGAAAGTGGTCACCGTCGCCTGGACATTAGCAACAAAAGAGTCGCCAGCATCACCAACTTTCAAGGAGAACTCTTTTTGCAGTTTTTTTGAAGAGCCACATATAATAGAAATCAGGGAACCTCACGAGGAAGTTCATTCCAGTTTATTTGTTAGGTATTCCATACTGTGTTAGGGTTACTTTCATGAATAAATAAATAATTGTTGATTGAAGCGTCTTTTCATCGGAACGCATAAATTACTTCACCCTCAGGTCGTACCATGCAAGTTCTATAACCTACCAAATTTTAACAATAAACTTGACTATCTAGTAGAGTTTTCATTATATTTGTGATTGCCGAGAAACACAGAGAAGTGGGTATAATGGTGGTATTTTAAAATCTAAGTTTTAAGTTTCTATCTTACAACACGTTGCACATTTCTTAGGTATTCGAAATTTTGCAAATTATGCTTAAAAGGAAAAGTTGTTTTGGGATGACAGACGGAGATCGGATTCACTGAATTTATTTAAAAAGTTGAAAGAACCGTATGCAGATAGACTAGAGGTACTATCGACCTTATAATTTGGAAAAGGGTGGTTGGCCCTATTTATAGTAAGCGAGGCGACCACACTTTTCCGGCTACACTTTGAAGCGAGATGACCATCTTAGTCCTCAGGAGTAGAAACATATTTGTGATCGACCTCAAATAGGAATCTTCTTCTTTATAGGATTGATTAAAGGTGTCCATGGACGGCGGTGACCTCTTACCATCAGTTGGACTTCATGATACTTTGCTACTTCAATTTTAAAAACAAAATTGTACCACTCTACTCTGTTTATCACGATCCGAATACATCGAAGAGTAGAATCACAAAATAACCATAAGAATAGAATCGATCATCTTTAAAAATCTTTCAATTTTAATGCCCTAAAATAAAGGTTTGGTGGAATATTCAAGGGAATATCACTTTAATATATTGAGGACTCTATCCATAATTGGAAGGGATCGAATTTAATGTTCGCATAGTATACGGGAGGGATGTAAATTGCGAGGTGGGTGTCGCTCGCTGCGGCCATTGGCAGCACTCGTGGCATCGCCGAAAACGACGCGCTAGTGTGGATATACCATAGAGGAAAAAACCATTTTCCAAATATACCGTAAGCATTTTGACTACCATAGAAGAAAAAAGCATTTTTCAAATACGAGTATACTTTAAGCATTTTGGCGTTAACAGCGTTCATAAAATTTATTCACGAAGAAAATATCTAATACGGAATACCATAAAATTAATAAATTATTTTGATTTTGTTTTAATTAAAAAAAGTTTATATATTTTTTACATTTTATTTACAAAAATAAAAAAGGCAAAACTAAGTATAAAACCTTACCTAAACAATCTAAAGGGAGTCCGTGCCCGTGCATTTTTATTATTGAACCGTATTTTTGAAACCCACAATAATTCCTGTTATTGACTCTGGTTTGAGGTTAATACATATTTATATCAATTTAATGAACTCTAAAGCCGTCAGCAAAAGAAATATTTGCATCAGCAAAAATCTAAGGCATTCAGTGTCAACATCTTTCAACTTTTCCCAGAATATCATATCCAAGTTTCGAGATGAGTCCCTTTTATGGGCGCATACATATTTATAAGTGGATATTACTCTAAGAGGGATAGACAGGCGATCATTAGAAATCTTTCCACCTCCAGCACATAGTTCCTTTTGAAATATTCATAAAGGTGATAAAAAGAACTTGGATATTGGAAAGATTGAAGACTTTAAGATAGATACTCGTAGTTACGATAATAATAATATTCTTTTATTCGAACTTATATGTGGAGTAAACAGATTTTGTGAACACTGAATTGTTTTCCTCTGTCTAACAAGATCATTCTTAATCTTCTATTCTTGGAATACTATTAATAAAATTCCTCATTGAAGTTATATTTCTTTTTGCGCATTTAGAAAAAGAGTTCAAAGTATTTTTTTACCAAGTTGTGGTTTCAATGTAACACATAAGTTATCATTGTAACTCAACGGCATCTTTGGTTTAATTTAGTTCTTCCGCTTAAGGATAGATGGCATAGCATTATTTTAAATGTATTTCCTTCGGTCTATTGAACTTATTTTCTTCCCATTTTACCGAAGAATATTACTTAAATGTTATTTTTAGAAAATTAGATAGGTTTTAATGTATATTTTTTAAGTTACACGTCTCTTCTCTTCTCTTTAAACTCTTTCTTGTTCAAAATTCTTGCACTTTTCGACCGGGGAGATACTACTGCTACATTTTTTTATCGTCAAACAATTCTCGAATTTCCTTAAAAGATGTGGTCGCCGGCTAACTCACATGATGCAGAGATCATCTTAATAGTCAATTGGTACAACATGTCTGTGATTAGGTGGGACTTAAGGTCTACATGAAGTACTAAATGAAGGTACTAAATGAAGTTCAACTGTCTACTTATCATCAGATAGACCCCAGTCTCGTCGGCATCCGTTTCTTAAAAAAACTTTCTGTTGTTTTTTAGTCATGTATGTATGTCTAATATTGACACTTCTAAAATTGTATTGTTTTATGAACATAAAACTTAAGAATTATGTGTAATTTTGAAGACTGCGATCGCATGAGATAAGGAAAAAAGATGAATACTCAATTTTATTCGATACTAACTTTTGCCCGCAACTTTTCTCGCACATAAACCGATAAAACATTACATTAATACAGACTTTACGTCTTTTACTTTACCCCCTTAGGGGTGGAATTTCCAAAATTTCTTAGTGCTAACATACTCTAGATAAAGAACCTATCTTCAGGATTATAGATTCAATGGTTTCAGATGTTCGTTGCTATTTGTCAATCACCTAACTCCTTTGTAAGTTGCTTAACTTACCTTACTTTTCTTTACTTATTTTTTATTCTATACTCTTTTGTATAGATAAAATGAACACATAAAGATTTCCAAAAAAATATTTTCCAAGCGTCTCTCATAAGCCTGCTTTCGTATACAATATTTATGTATAAACACCTTCTCATTGTAGCATTTTAAATAAAATATGAAAAATTAACTTTGCAGGTCCACTTTAAGCTCGCATCGTCACATTGTGTATAAGCGACGAAGCCTCGAAAGCGACATATTTTAAAGCGACCGTTTTAATAAGTCGCCTTCGACCTTCCTTTGGATATAGATGTTAATGAAAAGCTTAGATTTTTTTGAGTTACAAGAATAGCAAACGAACGCACGCTACTTGATATGAAATGGTCTCTGCAATCATCCATGTCAAATCTCAAAAAGGTTTGAAGTGTTGTCTGAGCTAGCTATCCTGAGGTCTAAAATAGTCGACTCACCTCTAAATGTATCCCCAATCATGCCTCTCCAACTAATGCGATTAATGATGTAAATGCGAAATTATCGACGCGAATGCGGAATTATTGACATGAATGCGAAATTATTAACACGAATGCGGAATTATTGATGCGGATGCGATATTATTGACGCGAATGCCATATTTCTGATCGGAATGTAAAATTATCGATGCGAATGCGATTAAAGGCATATTTAATATTTTTTTATAATCAATTTCCCCGCCGTGTGAATGCCCAGTATCATAACTCTCAAGCTATAACTGCTTTAATCAATAAAGATTAAATAAATAAAATTAAAAGGCGTCGATAAAATATCGTCGAAATCTAAGAATTACTAAGTTTAATATTAGCTTTTCTAGACCCATACTTCTGTGTTCCGTCCCGATGTACCTTTATGCCCCGTGCGGATTGCCCTCGCCACGTCCTAAAATCTGAGGCGGTGCCATGTGCTGCTAATTAGTGCCCGCCGCAGAATAAAAACTGCCAGATTAGGAGTCTACATAAGTAGGATTACATACTCATTTACTTTATATGCATCCCTGGGTTTTATAAATATATTCATAAATTATATTTATAAATTAATTTTCAAAATTGCATATAAAAATAATATCTGTTCGTAATAACCAAATATTAGCTTTTTTAATGAGTGTTTGTGAAAGTACATATAACAAACACGCATATTTTTATCTATTTGTTTGTTTTGGGTAATCTTCAAAATGGCTGAACCGATTTCAATGACACTAGCAGACAACTAATATTATGAGGGATAACTTAGGCTACTTTTATTTTAGAAAAGAAGTTAAGGTTCGCCTAGGGATAGTAAATAACCCGGAAACGCTCCCACAATACCTGGTACCTTCGAAAGGATTTTCTCCTTATGACAAAAAACGGGGATACTCAAGGGTAATAATGCACGACATCGGACAGAACTTAAGTCCAGTTTAAGGTTGGACCTAGATATCTATTGGATCCATGGGCTGTAGGGACCAATCAACATGAGGTGTTTTGCCTGCTCGTTTGCGACTAATCCATCGTGAAAAAGAGACCTATAGATTAACGTTACTAAAAAGTTACTTAGAAGTTAGTAAAATTTGTCAATGAGAGCGATATAAAATTAAAAAATATAGCAGTGTGCTTGTTAAAGTGTAAAAAGCTGGTACCAGACCTTGTGACATTGCCGTGTGCACCGGAGTGAGGAATGGGCCGAGAAACTTCACAAAGTAGGGATGTTACAAGGACATTAATTTATTTTTATTTTACTATGGGAAAATAACTTACACCATCCATGGAGAAAAAAAACTCCATATAGAATATGAGTTTCACCTTGCTCACTCACCAGAATGAACTTCAGTCTTCCGTACATTGAGCCTCAACGGACTTCCGTCTTCCGACCGTTGCGCCTGAACGGACTTCATTCTTCCGGCCATTGAACCTGAACGGACGGTCATCTGTCCGTTGAACCTGAAAGGACTTCAGTCTTTGGACCCTGAAGACTGAACAGATTTCAGTGTTCTGTCTGTTGTAACTGCGCGGACTTCAGTCTTCCGTTCGTTGAGTCTGAACAGACTTCAGTCTCAAAGGATTTCTATGCGACCTCAGAAAGAGCTTCAGTCGATCACAGATACTTTGCTGCTATTGAGAACTAAAATATATATAAGGTGTTCCTATATGTATGTATGTGAAAAATTTGGGCAAACATCGACACACTCATCAGCAATAAAAAAAAAACTCTTTTTAACTTCAATTAAACTGCGATATCCACACAACATCGTACAAACTGCAAACTTTTCCTATATATCGTCAATTTGTGACTATAATGTGACATTTCGAGATATAAAATTTTAATTTTTTTATATAATTATATCTCGTAGTTTCTTTCAAAACTTACAACACCTTTACATAAACTGTTGCAATATTAGTCGACCTAAACATGGTCTAACGTTACGTGCTATATTTATAAAATTACAATCGATAAAAGTTTACAAAAAGTCGTCTGTAAAATCGAAGTTTTAAGAAGTGACACTATTATCGCAAATAGACGATATCTAGTTCTATTAATTTGAAAACGTCTAGAATTTGTCTAAAGTTCAACCCTAGTAAAGAGGAAAGTAGGTACCTTAAGTGCACAACAGTCGGTCGTATCTCCGAGACGATACTCTGAACTGTCTTCCACCAACGAAAGAATACTATGTTCACCGACACGTTAGAAAAAGAACCTTATCACCCACTAAATAGAGCCTGCAATCCACCGTAGCACAGGTAACCGCTGCAAAATCCAGAGGTGTGAACGCTCGCAAAAATAGTGACTCCACGGATGTAGTAAATGGAGTTTAATTTCCTGTTCACTATATCTAAACGCGAAACCTATAACGCTACCTTTCGAAAACAGGTTTCAGTCAAAATGGATCGATAGGTTAATTAGTATGAACTCACTAAATTGGCAGTCCGATATTCAATTTAACCTTTCTCCATCAATCCATTACTGTCTCAATGATGAGCATACTTTCTGTCAATGTATGGGTTAGACTAGTCTACCGCGGTCAAGTGCGCATTGATAGAATCCAGTGTCCACCACATCGGATTTTTACAAGTTTACTGAAATCTACGACTGTTTGAAAAATAAGCTTGCTTTTAATTTATATAATAATAAAATTAAAATATACTGGTCCTATATGAAACAAGTTAATCATAACCATAATTAATGTAATTACGTAAGCAATAAAATGCTTTAGGCTCATTACACCTCATAATCCCTATTTGTGACGCTTCTAAGCTCGTTTGGTAAATCGCCCTAAAAATGTCCCCGGGATTACATCCCCTTATTCAGGTCGATGCTGAAATCTTTGGTCAGTTGAGTCCGTGTGCCAAACATTTTTGAAACAACCAATCCCACATTGGATCGATGACAAGACGTCTGGATCAAATCTCGTGCAATTGCGATTGCTATTTAGCGAGGGAATGCGAACAGCGTTCTTGGCAACATGTCGCTTGGGCACGAACTTCGTTTAGATTGTTTAGGTTAGGCTTTTAATATAATTAGTTTTAAGGTTAAATTTAGACTATTTATTTACCCTTCTCTTAATATATATTAAAAAAAATAATGCGTAGATTAATTATTATGCGTAAACTTCTTAATTATTGCAGACTTTTTGTACTGACGTAATTATTTAAGTGCTTTACCGTCGGTAAAGTTTCAAGTTTTGAGGCCAATATTTTATAGGGGTCGGTATAATTTAATAGAACCTCTTTATAACGTTGAACTTTGTTTTATAATAAACCTAGTTTCAAACTAGATCGGAATGGCACGAAATCACTTTAGGCCTTTATTATTTGCGTAAAACAAAAGAATAATTACTAAATGCAATTATAAATTAATTAGCACTAGCTTCGACGGTGCAGGAAAATATCGCGAGGAAACCCACAGGTTTGAAAGCTCTTCATAGATTCTCAAGGGTTTCTGAAGTGTTTTAATGACTTTAGCCTAACTCTTCTCATTTAAAAAGGAAACTCACAGCCCAGAGTGGGACTGTAATAGCTTGGTGGTTAAGCTATTTCTGTATATATTTAACAGTAATATGTCAAATCTTAGTGTGTTGACCCTCTTACCTTCGTAATATAATGCTACTTCGTTCACATGTTTTGAATAAAAATAGCGTTAGTTACTTATAACAGTCTACTTTTAACTATATCTCAGTGAATCTCGCGTAAAAACCGATCCAGCCATATTGTACTTTATCGGCTTAGATTTTATTGTACGAAACTCTATTATTTTTTCTAAAATTAGGTTAATCTAAATTAATCTTCGTAACATCCAGTAACTATCAGTTAAAGCCCAGCTTAATTAAAGAAATCGGTTCAGAAGTTGCAGAGATTACCCCGAACAAACAGAAAGACAAAAATGAAAAATCGTTTTTATCATAATATATAACGTATACTTTCAAGTGCACTCCTTTAAAGAATATTTTTTGATATCACAAACAGACACTATAATTTTATTTATAAGTAAAGAGTAGATGTGAGCAGAAAATTACTTGTAAAAATATATACATAAAAGATACACCTGAAGGTAATAGATATTTCTCACCGAAAAGTACCGCTTGAACGGGTAAATAAACTTTACGATTGATGTTCGAAAACTTTAGCTCTGGGGATACATTTAAAAGGTCTACATCTAAAATACGAAGACACGAAGTAATTTATCAATTTGCGATAGTGAAACTGTTCCTCTGCTCAGGTAGCCAATTGATTAATTTATTTAGACGTTTTTCGTGAGCGATCGTGCCTGTTTATAAAATAAAATTTAACTTATATTTTTTGTTGTATAAGTTGAAACCGAACAGTGTTTCATCTGGGAAGGTACCACTACTAAGTACATATTGATACATCACAAGATTCAGAGCCTTATAGCATCGATTAATGATAAACGTATTTATGTAAAAAAAACATTCTGAAAATCTCACGAGAGATTAGTGCGCGACATATGAACCAGCCCTCTCGTCACTAGCAGAGTCGATCATCTGGACTGTTATGGACTGTTTCATAATTTTTGACACATATTTGCGCCGCTTAGCTTCTTTTGAAGCCTCCATGGCAGCTCGGAATTTTTATATTAACTAGTTGTGCCCACTACTTCGTCGGTGATGATTGAGTTAAATTGACGTAACTTAAAACTGCTTTCAAATCGGATACGCTTTTTTTGAGATTAGCGTGCACAAACATACAGATATACAGACATACAGACAAATAGACAAAACGGAAATACATTTTTTTGGGATCGCTTGCGTACATAAAGACACCCTATTATGTTTTTTTCTTATATTTGCGGTGTTCAGAAGGCGATCAGTTAAAGTTTCAATATATGTATATATATAAATAATTATTTCACTTACATAAATACAGAATACACAATCGTATTTTAAAATACAACACCCTCAGCCTGAAATTCATGTACCCATAATGACAGGAGAACACAACACGCTCATTTATAATTTATTTGGTTACAGTAAAATTTTCATATTTTATGAATTTATTATCCTATTATTATCTATATAGATAATAAAATTGTAACTGATCACTGTTTTATGTTGTGTGGTGTAGAAGATATATGAGGAAATCTGTTATTAGGGGCCTTTATTTATGCAGTTGAACCCAAAATCATTATAGAATTTTCGTCTCGTTGTCTGTTTGTGTGTTGTTTGTCGTGTGTTCGAGCTAGTCTCAGAAACGTCTTTACCTAGTTCTGTAGTAGTCTTCATTTAACATTTAGTATTCGTTTATATCATAATATAATTGTACATAAAATAAGTTTTCAATTTGAATATTACAGGTGTAACTATTCATGTGAGAAATTGTTGTTCTTAAAAAATGTGGAAAAACCCAAAGCCCAAGTGAACGAAAAAGTGCAGATTCTTTTAAATATAATTATATTTTCACTCTACATTGATAATAATAAGGTAAAATACTTAAACAAGCACTACACAATGAATGACGATAAAGAATATTATATCCCGACCTTCCCAACAATACATGGAGGGAACACGCAACGAATGCGCCATTCTCATTACACTCATAACCCCTAATTGTGACGCTTACAAGCTCGTGAGATAAAGCACCTTGAATGTTCTTCCGGGATTTCATAAGGCATAAAGGGTTCAAACGTAACAATAAGGGCGATTGTTTCATATTAATACGCTGTTGGATTTTTTTTAAAGATCATAATATCATAGCGGATTTAATACATTTTACTATACAATGGCTACTCAGGATTAAAGGTTTATAATTACTGCTATTTCGACACGGCTAAACTGTGCTGGCTTGTGGTGGCAATTTTGATTTGGAAAAGTAGCAAACGAGCGTGCAGATCGTCTGTTGCTAACTGTTCCCTGCAGCCCATGGGCATCTACATTCAAACAAAAGTTCAATACTAAGGTCATCATCCATCCATCACTGCGATAGTGGTGGATTGATGATGGAACCGGTCACCTTTAATAGTAAAACGGTTATTCCATAGCGCATCACATCGTCAAGTGCATTTGTAGACTGCACATTTGAGGAATTTTAGAGAACTCTGGAATATGTTGGCATTATCAACATTTTTTTCATACAACATTAACTTCGAAAATCAAAGGTTCACGCCAAAGCTTCGAACCCAGGTCTCCCCATGCGAAAGGCTAAAATCTTATTAATATAAAAAGACTCATACAGATGTCAAGGCCAATAATAAAAAATCTTATTAATATAAAAAGACTCATACAGATGTCAAGGCCAATAATAAAAAAGTCAATAAAATAGCTCCAAATTACAGAATTCAAAGTCATGAAAACAATTTAAAAAAAAGATCAATATCGGTAGAAATAGTAGTAGTTATAAATCTGTTGTTATTACAGATGAGAAAAAAATATAAATAAAACTTAAATTTCAAATAATTTATTAATAAAAAAATATTATGAACTTACATGTACAAATTAACGAACTTTCAGCCTTTAATAAGTAAATTCGTTTAAAATTAACGGAACATTTCTTAAGTACAAATTACGTAATACAAAACAATATTGAGTTGTTTACATAAACATAGACACAGATATATCTGCAATTATTTCTTTTTCTTTTTCTTATCTTTTTTAACTTCTACCACTTCTGGTTCTGCTTCCGGTGGCGTGGGGGGGAGATGCTTGTCTGGCCACATACGATGAATCATTTCTATAACACCTATTCCCGAAAACATACACATTTTATGAAATTGTAGGGACAAACGAACATGTAGACTACATCTAGTACACAGTCACTACCTTCAAGATCTTGTCGGAAAGATTGCAGGAAGTTAGAGAAAACCGACAAAAAGTTTAGCCACCAAGTAGTATCTCCACCGGATCTCGGAGCTAGAGTGGCGTGGTGAAGTGTTGGCTGTCTCTTTAGCCCTTACGTAAAGAGGCCTATTCTAAGCAGTTAGATAAAGAAAGGGTTGTAGCCAATTAATCAACATCCAGAAACTTCCATATCCTACTACTTCGCTACTTCTATTACATACGTAAAAAGAAACTCCAATAAAAAACAAGGCTCACCAGCTAATTTAATATTCTTCCCACCCTTATCAGTCATGGGTCCTGGGAACGTGTTAGCAAGGCCCACAACTAGATCTTCGTCCACTGGAGCACTAGCTATCTTCATATCTCTAAGTATCTCACGAGGTTGCATCAAGTCACGATCCTTGAACTTTTGCAGGAAGTATAAACTGTTCAGAAATATATAATGGTGACTTTTAAAGTAATTGTACAGACATACTACCTGTTATAGATTTGATAAATACCTTTGTACGAATTAAGTACGGAAATGATCTCTGAGCTATAGCACAATGTTTACCAAAAGCAGAAAACTGTGGAATCTTGGATTTGACTGGTCATTTATTGAGGAAGGTTATAGGTAGTGTAACTTCACACTACAACAACTACTACTACTGAGACTACGATCAGCAGCCAGTCTCAATCTAGTCTGGTAGGTAGGTAATACATACTTGTTCGCCCGGGGCGGCACCACCGCCACCCTCATAATCGCCGTAAAGCAACATGTTTTTCATGTACTGTGTTTCGGTTGGAGAGGTGTGGCATCCGGATACACTTTATTGAAGGGTACCATCTTAGACCTTAAGAGTAGTTACACATCCGTGTCCATCCTTAAATAGAACTTCTGTTCTATTTGAGATTGGACGTGGTTGTCCACGGGCTGCAGTGACCACTTAACATCAGGTGGCCTGCACGCCCTTTTGTTACACTTTCATAATAAAAAAAAGTAACTGGTAAGACTGTAACTCGTACACTCTATTCATATTGGAACAGCATTGTACAATATTCTATAGATATGCTGTTATCGACAAAACCGTGGGTATGAAAATACAGTGGGAAAAACGCTGCTGTTAAGGTTAAATTAACATTAAAGTTTGAAAATTAGAAAGCTAATTAGAAAACTTTGTGACGTAAATGCCTTTTAAATTAAACTTACGCTATATCCAAGTGGCATTTCTTCGTCGCTTTCGAAGTCAAAAAGTCCATTCTTCGCATAATTATCTCTCGAATATCAGGCATTGATAATGTATAGTTGTGGATAACTACACCGTGAGTAACTTTCAAGTTCTTTCTGTATTTCAATACTAGAATGTCTTCTAATTCCTGGAATTTCGTGAAGCAAACCTAAAATATGCTTCTTTGCATCATACAAATACTTTGAATTAAATATTTTAAGAATTTGCACACTATTATTTTCTACAATCATATACGACAAAGTAACAAACCAGTAATTTCTAGTAGTACCCTTTTTGAACTATTGAACTATTGATAATAAGGCACCACTACTAAATGTTCAAAAATTCTAACATGTGTACTTAATTGAAGAAACTTGTGTTCAATGGACCATCAGTCAGATACCGTTTTTGCCTATAAACATTAAGTAATTGAATCCCGTCGTCATTAGACATTTATAATCAACCTTATGTCATAAGTTCAGTCACGGACCTGATGCTATCGATGATAGGTGGAACACCACGTCCCAAGAATCTCTCCCTCAGCACATCCATCCAACCAGAAAACAGTAATTTTCAACACTGCTGTCTAGAACTCTAAAGTCCGATCACAATGGATTCTACTACGTTCAAACCTTTACATGGAATTTCTTAATAACCAACCGAAAGTGCTAGTACTCATAAACCAAATTTGGTCTTACAATGGACTCCCGAGTTTTAGCAATATTACTTAATTAAAGTTTATTATTTATGTTTTGCATTAATTTCAAATGTCTTTCTTCAAAATTTTTAAACTGACTTTTAAACTGATTTATTTTCTATTTAAAAATTTTATTATTTTAAAAAATAATGATTATAATAACTACTTAGGCAATATGCAACCTGAACAAACTCTTTTCTCACTGTAATGTCTTCCATCAAAAGATTTTTCAATATAACTTCCTTGTCTCTCATCTTGCTCAGAATGATTATTGCATCTGACGGCGATAGAGGATTAAAGGAAAGATCTAAAGTGTTCAGTTGTTTAGTTAACTGTAGCTTTTGCATTATTGCCTTGGCTGCTGGGGTTGACAATCTGAATAAAGAAAAAATTACTATCACTCAATCAGTCATCGATCTATAAATCAATCAGTAATCAATCTATCGATCAATTAATCGATTTAGGTTTTTACATGTTGAAAATGTAGCAAACGAGCAATCAAATCATCCGATGTTAAATGGTCTTTGCACCCCATAGACCATAGCTTAACCCAATCTCAAACAAGACAAAGGTCCTGCCTAAAGTCATGTCTACACGTGTTGTTACTCCTGAAGACTGAGATGATAGCCTCGCTTCTAAGTATATCTGGCACTCCGCACCTCACCAATGATACAAGAACTGCTTTACAGCGGATTAAGACGGCTACGATGATACTTCAAGAAATATATACTTTTAATTATTCATAAAACTGCATATAATCTCTAGTAACAGTGTTCCTATTTGAAGTTGATTACAAATGAATAGTATCTGCTCAATACTACGTGGACAACATTACTTTTTAAATCATTTTTATAAAAGGATTTAAGTTTACCTGTTATTACTTAAGTCTAATATTTCGAGTGTTGGTATTCCTAGCAAGCCCCTAATCACAGTGCCAATCGTAAGAGCGTTCCAGGATAAGTTTAGCTCAACCAAGACTGTGCTGTGACTGAGTTGGCGGAGAAAGCCATTAATACCTGTATTATAAATATATTCAATAATTAAGAATTTGTTTTTTTATACACATATCATTACAATTGTCATGTCTTGTCATCATCATTATTATTATCATTGTCATCACTATCATTATCGTTGTATATAAAAAAACGACAAAAGACTTCAACAAAGGAGAAAATTATCAATTGATCACGTAAATTTCGTTACCTATATTTATCTATTTGATAACATTTTTATATGATTTTATGTTAGAAGTACACAAATGAGCATCAGATCACCAAATATGATGGTCGCTGCAACCTATGGATTGGATGTCTGTACTACGCCAAACATGATTGAATTCCTATCTGTGGCCGTACTTAAATGTTACGTGCGTGTAATTAAGTGGTCATCTCGCTTGTAACGATTGCTAACAAGCACTACTTCAACAAACACAAGAGCTATTTAACGGGAAACTGTGAAGTCTGCGATTGTACCTCCCCGATCCACGTTAGTACAATTGTACCGTATGTCCATATTAATTATAGGAAACTGTTATCTATTATCAGGTAGTACAAATTATCTACAATGCCTAATCTGCCTGTATATGCAGCTTTAATATGAAAAAGTGAAGATTTACGCCTGATCTCAAATAAATAGATTTCCAAGCAATCGCCACTTTCTAATTGGCGTTTTTTGCAAGAGTTCCGCTAATCACGATTCCTAGAAAAGTGAGGGGATTTTAATCCGAGCGAGAAAAACCGCAAACGGCATTCCGCTTGTAATTACGCGACATAGTTTCAAAGAGGTGTTGCAATAAAACCTAATTAGGTGACTTCCGAGTACGAAGTACCTACTGAAAATACTAACGGATTTAAAAAGTTTGTACCAGAGTCTCCTACGCCTTATTTGTTGAAAAAACGTAATACTACCGGCTTAATTAGCAAAAATAAGATCACTAAATACAAAATGCAACCACTTTTTAATATTACAAGAAAAGCTTGCATTTTTACATTTTTCCTCGAAACTTTAAAGTAAATTTTACCTAAAAAAATTGCATTACTAATATAAATTAATCAACTAAAGAAAACATTTATATTATGAACACTGAAATAAGATCGCTGAAATACACAATGCAACCGTTTTTTTAATATTACAAGAAATCCTTCCATTTTCACATTTTATACTCAAACTATAAAATAAAATCATAATAATTTTCATCATTGTATATAATAGAGAAAATAAATAAATTAAAAAATAAAATCTTACCTAAATAAAAAAATCATTAGTATCTCAATTTAATCAACTAAAGCAAAAACATTTATTTTACGCAACACAGAAAATAAACACATAATTTTTTAGGTTAATGACAACCTTGATTCGTTAAAAACCTAATTTGACTGACTTAATTAGCATAAATAAGTTCGCCGAATACAAAATGCAACCGGTTTTAATGTTTACAAGAAAAGTTTACACTTTATCCTCAAACTTTTAAGTAAACTTTACGTTAATAAAAATATCATTAATATCATAAGTTAGTTAACTGAAGCAAAATATTTATCTTATGAACACAGAAAATAAACACAGAATTAAATTGTTGTTAAAAACTACTTTGCAACAAACCACAATGAATAATGCTATATAATCCAAAACATGCAATATTTGGGTAGGAAAAAGTGAAGAAATTAAAAATATATACCATTACACATATTAGTATTAACACGTGTTTCGCCCCAAAACGGAGCATTATCAGGGTAAGTTGACTCTGCGACGGGTACTGTTCAGCGATCTTATATATCTTATGAACACAGAAAATTAACACAAAAACCTTTAGGAGACGACAGCTTGTTCCATGATAAGTCCAAATGTGTTATTGTGTTATTAAATTCAATGGCTTCTGTAAAGGCTACGGCTGAATCAATTCCCATGTGATTATAACTTAAGTTCAACCTGCATATTGAACAAAATTAAATTTTAGAATTGCAATATTCACTGGTATGTCGTTAGCAAGATGCTCGTATATTACGCAGAACAAAGTTTTAAACTGACTCGTGATTAATCTATCAGTATCCCACTACTGGTCATGAAAATAGCATAGCATAAATTATTTTCTATCAATTTAGTTATATGCAGCTTCAATCATTGCTAAGAATTTGAAGTAGAACAATTAGAGCGGGTTTTCACGCGATATATTTCTTCACCATTAACACTTTGACTGCGGCCCTCTTGTAATTACATCGAGTCAGCGTTGCGGGAGGCGGCATTAAACTGGAGCTGTTTTCTCTGAACTGCAGATGCGTCAACAATTCACAGAAATGTTGTATTTTTAGCATCCGTGTAGCATCAACGAATACACAGACGTTGTTCCCGCCCGCAGTTTTGTAGCGCCAATATAAATACAGCACTTGTGTTCGCCTGTAATGCATACAGATTTGTACATACAACACAGGTGTTTACAAGCCGTAAGGGCGATACTACAAGTAATACACAGTAATACAAGTATTACGCAGCTGTGTATCCCGCAGGGAAAGTGTAAGGCAATTCATAACTAATTTTTAATAAGCACATAACTTCAAAAAATCAATACGTGCCAGAATTTCGATTCTCCAAACAACCCGTGTGAAAGGCCAGAATATTCTACTAGCCTATTAATTACTATGATTCCAATGAGACATTTATGTAATAACGATCATAAAAGAATTTTAATCTAATATCACCGCGGAATTTATACATTTTGCTATATAACGGGTACTCACGATTAACGCTTCTTAATTGCCGATATTTCGAACGAGTTGCATGACTCGTGGTCATGTCTAAAGTCTCACTCAGTTCAGATCATTCTAGAACTTGATCAGCACTTGCAATTCATCTGTGTTTCCAATTATTGACTACACATAATATAAACTATTCCAATAATACCTCTTTATAACAGTTCCTTGTTTCAGCTGATCAGCAAGATATTGAAACCCACTATCACCAATATCATTTTTCGAAAGATCAAGCAAATCAATACTGCGGTTTGAGAGGAAAGCTGTTATTCTACGCATACCTTCCGATTGTATGCTAAAAAGTATCAACAATTTTCAATACGAGGACTAAAAGTAAAGGCATTAATTCTCTTTTTTATATAAAATTCATCTTTTACCAAGTTGACAGAACAAAGGTTTGCCCAAGTGGTTCTTGTGCTTCGTTCAGAGAGATAAGGTTGCCGACTAAACTTGCAAGCAAAGCGAGCATCTCAGTCCTCAAGAGTTGCAATGCATCTATGCACGATGCTAAAAAGGACTTTAGCCCTGTTAACCTCATCACCCGGATCCCGCAAACCGGTTTCTGAGGCTCCCAACCCCGCTATGCTCTATGACGTGGGAACAGCACCATAACATTGTAAGAGCAACTGCTATCTTTATATATATAATTCTTCTGTGTGTGTCACTGAACTCCTCCTAAATTGCACCGATTTTAATGTAGCTCTTTGTGCGGCTTCAGATGGACCTGACCATGGTTTAGATTGTCAATTGGACCCAATAAGTGGCATTGGAATTGGATGCAAAGCTGATATTTTTGAACTTGGATCCAGTAGAACCTGGCATATTTTCTGCAGAAAATGATTTAGTTTTTTTTCAGAGCACAACGTTCGGTGCTCCCACTAGTACGTAGTAATATAATATCACTGGGACCTGGAATATTGTTCCCATTTCGGTATCGAGTAAAAACAAAATTTTATGTAATCACCTGCAAGAAGACAAAACTACTTCTTGAAGCACAAGACTTTCTCCAAGAAGCCTTCCGAGATGATAGCAAGCGTCTGCATCCAGTAAGTTTGAAGATACATCCAGTCTTCTCACGTATCTATTGTACGTGAGGGCTAGACACATTGCCCGAACTCCTATTGGATTTACTCCGTAATACTGTAATTGAATACACATTTCAGTTCAAAGAACAAAAATGCCACTCAAAACATTTTGAAACCTCATTGTATATGCTAACTGTGAGCACTTCTCATTACACCAAAGGAGAACACTCGAACACAGTGATTAAATACAGGTAAAGGACCTGACTAATTTTTAAACAGGTCGAGAGCAACTAAGTATTTGTAAATATCGGAGACTCCGTATGAGGCGTCTTTCATAACATCTTGACTTTATTTTTAAGAGTTCTTCTAGAATCTACTTTATTACCTAAATGGTTTTTAAACAACTCAAGAGCAACTATGTGTAAAGACCAGATATACCCGAGGCATCTTCTAATCCGTAATTACTTGACGCTTAAGAAAGTACTTGAAAAATGTACTTTAAATTAATTCTATTTAAAATTATAACCATTTCTACTTTTACGCTTAAAAGTAGGAATTATTGATCTTAGATGTCACGCTTGCAAGCTCTAACTGTCGTCCATAAATTATAATAACCTTTAATTACCTTTAAATTAATAGCTTCATCAAACATCCCGCGATGAAACTTTCTAACTGGTATTATTATCATCTCCTTACATAAATCTAAATACAAATCTTGTCCATCAAGGGGATATACTTTTTGATCTTCTGTAAAAACATATTACTATATGTAGTTTTTTTACAATATGGAAGTAACATACCAAGATGTCGGCAAGTAAAAAAATATATGCAATAGATCCCAAATAGGATGTTAGTACAAATTGAAACATTTTAATTAATAATACTGTATTTACGCAAATAATATCAATGTGTAAATATAAATTCAGCGGTCAGCGTTATTTTGGATAAACTTAACTGGCAGAGAAAATCGGCGAAAATACTGGGAAAGCCTGAAGATATATTACTGACAATGATAGAATTCCTACAAAAAGTGAATCGACCTTAAAATAATAGAGAAAACCTGAGATTTAGCCAAGGTCGATGACTGCTTCTAGGAATCCCATATTGCATTCGCCTGACAAAGCAAATCAAGTAAATTGGAATCCTTTAAACAAGTGCATATGATATTAAGAACAAAAATGGCACAATTTTTATTTTAGCTTTATTTAAATTATAAAAAATAAATAGTATTAACGACAAAAATTCCGCATCTTTGCAATATCAGAAACAAATATCCAATTCACATACATATTACATGTATTCATCCCTGGCTCCAGCAAGGCCCTCAATATACCCGGGTCTTTGATACCCGGATAGTTATAATACGGATGTCTTAGCACTTCGCTATCCGATAACGGGATGTACTTTGTACAAATATTGCCACTACCAGGATCATATAGACCTGCTTTGAACAACGCCATCTTTGGGCTATCTTCCAACACAATATTTTCCAAGGACGACCATTCCTCCATGAGTGGTTCTTCAGATGAAGATGACGAGAGGACGCCCTTGTAAAGCGTACGTACTGGGGTCACCTTTTCCTCAGATATACATTCCAAAGACATTATGTCTAGAATTTTTGATCTTTAAATATTTTAAAAATAATACTATAAATATACACTTATGTTTATTGAAGTAAGTCTTAGCTCTATAAGATAGTTTTGATCAACTTTAAAAATATTAAAGTTACAATTTATAGTTTTGAAAATTTACAGTAAACAGACGCCATTTAGCTTAATGACATTGTTAATAAGAATTCATTCATTTCTTAAATTATTGTCTTATTTTTAAAAAGTACTATTATCCAACTTTTTTAATCGTCTATGCCTAATGTCTATGCCTAACGGCTACGTATATCACTTCCTCGTATAAAGTTCATTGTATTTATTTCTTCTGGTTAAAAACGGGTTAACTTCTTCTCTCCAAATTTTTATCCTCAATACTGTACCAGAAATTCAAGTAAATCAGGGAATATTTTAATCAGACACCAAGACACTAAGGCAGAAAATACAGTATATAGTAGCACTAACATATGAATGTTTGTAAAAGATCACAGATTAAAAATAATTTCTATAGATATTACATTTTGTTTATACCATTCCAATAAACAAAGAGTAAATTTGTCCTTAATCCGGGTACTAGGGAGCGGTGGAATAGTTAGACTGTGCTTATCTCACAAGTATGCAGATGTACAACAGATAAATCTGTAGAGGTATCCAAATTTTTATATTACTTATTTACTTAGTTGGCCGCCGGGACCCAAAATGGGTCTTGGCCTCCACCAATAAGAGTCTCCATCGCATCCTGTCTTGTGCCACCCCTGCCGCTCGTCGACTTGGAGCTCTTTCGGGTCCTTCTCGACCGCATCGACGATACTGCGATCGACCGACCGGGCGCCGTCCCTTGAGCTTTCCCACATAGACGCGTTTCACGGCTCTATTCTCCCCATTCTTATAACGTGGCCTAACCAGCGGATCCTTTGGACTTTTTTAACTTTTTTATATTACATATAATTATCTAGAAACCATTTAGACATTAAATACTACTGCGACGGGACGAGGAAAGTTATACACTTGCTTATTTTTTTTCAGAATATCAAGAACTTAGAAGAAATATTTATTCATATATACTTAAAAAGGATAAAAACATCATAATTTAAAACAAAATAGCAACAATAATTCTAAAAATAAAATACTGCATCTACACCGCTGTCCCTGGAATGCGTTCTAAGTTGGCAACATTACCTCGTTGAAAAACCTTTTCGGTTTTGTACCAGCCATCAGCTTTTATGCGTCCACTGCTGGACATAGGCCTCCCCTGGATGCCATCAATTAGACAGGTTTTTTATCGTCGGTCACGTGGCCGACACTCGAGGACCATTCTGCCACAATGGTACCTAATGGTCCCTTTCATTAAACGACAGCGTTATTCTTATATTTACCCTTACTATTATTAAAAATAGAAGTTAATTAAGGTCAATATATCCCTAGACCTAAACCTAAACTAAACCTACCTAAATTTAAACACTGACCTAAACCTAAACCCTAGACTAAACCGAAGATTTAACTCAGCACTTCCTACATCGCAAACCACAGGACACGTGTCGTCGATCGCTTAATTTGCATTTCAACTAAGTAACATTGAATCTCTCAAGTATCCAGGATTCTTCTGTATATAAATAGAGGAAGGTCGCAAACGCTCCGAGCAAAAAGCATGGCATGGTGTGCAATATTGGGGACATGCAAACATTTGCTTCAGCCGCTGCTCCCACGCTATGAGACTCTCTAAACATTGTTTGTTTGAACTTGCCTTTCAGTATCTCACCCACATATAAGAGCATTCCAAAAGAATATTATTATCTCATGTTTTTATAGCATCCCATAAAAATATTATTCTTGACATACTGATTCGTCTAACACGTTCGTTATATTGAAAAGGGATCATTTGTAATGTAGGCATGTTTTTATGTCATTCAAATAGAAAACAGGCACTCAGCCTACCTCATCATAAATGGTCAACGACGCCAATAAATACGATTACACATGAATTCCTACTCCAAATGTTGAAACGCCTCAAACACCTCCTCTTTACAGCTTTCAGACCAGAACATGGTGCCTTTAAAATGTTCTACCACCTTAAATTAAAACAATAATTCCATCAAATTGACATAAAATATAATAAGTTTTTTCTCGAAAATAGTTATTGTCCATTAATATTTTAAATCTGTTTCTAACTCTGATACATTCAAAAGTGTAAAATCTTTTAGAGTAGTTTTTTTTTATTGTGAAAGAGTCAGAAACGGGTATGCAGGCCACCTGATGTTAAGTGGTCACTGCAGCCCATGGACAACCACGTCCAACCTCAAATACAACTGAAGTTCTATTAAAGGATAGATGCGGATGCGTTCCTACTCTTGAGGACTAAGATGGTCGCCTTCAATAATAATTAGAGTAGTTATAAAACATAACTTCATAGAACTTCTTTTTGGACAAAATTTGATTATCACTTTCTAAAATTAAAACTATCCAACAATTAAGAAAAAATCCAAAAATATTCGTATCTGTTATCCAAACAACTAAAGCATTACTCATTTGGGTAGCAATTTTAATCAACTCTTTTAACCTAACGCAAACCAGCACAAACTGTGGAGCAAAGTCCCATGTTTACGTTGTGCTTAAAATCATATTTTAAAACATCCGTAGTTTCATTTCGAGAAACGTCTATTTCAAATCAAATGACATCTCGAGTACCGCAAGCTAAAAGCTTCATGGCTGCGCTATATTGAGCCGGGCCAAGCAAACATTTATCGTCGCTGCTCCTACTGTAAGACCCAGTCTCTGTCTGTATCTATCTATATGTAATAAGTCTTAAGTGAGCCGTACATTTTACTATGTAACGGGTACTCACCATTAACTATTATTCCCCCCGCCATCGTTTGTCCGTGACTACAAGTCATGCAACAGGTTCGAAATATCAGCAATTAAGAATCATTAAACTTGAGTACCCGTTACATAATAAAATGTACAAATTCCGCAACGACATTAGTTTAAAATACCTTGGTTAGTGTAGATGACTTTTAATACTTTTTGGAAAATCTCATTTGATAGGTGATAGACCTACAGTTCAATCAGGGCTTTCATAATATGTCGCGAAACTTTTAGGTATCGGTTGGAGAGGTGCCGTTACCAGCTACACATAAAACGAGGCAAATATCTTAGTCCTCAAAAGTAACGACGCATTTACCTGCGACATTATACCATATATAGGAGTTCAGTCCTGGTTCAGGTTGCGTATGAATGTCCAGGGGCAGCAGCGCTAACATTTGCTGCTTTTCACACATAAAAATATACTTATGAATTCAATAGCGCTTCAAACTATACTATCATTAATCCACTATCTATCATGTGAAAAATTATACCGTTACAAATCGAAAAAATAAGTTTCTACTTTCTTTTATAATTAGATTCGCTGCTACTACAAAAAACTGCAGTCGATTCGCATGCAAAAGTAACTACTCCAACATTGAGATGGTCGCTTCGTATGTAGAAGTAGCTGGCTATGTTTTTACTTTTTTGTTATAAGTAGATTTCCAGCTACTCCAAAAGACTAAGATGATCGTCTCGTAAGTAAAGGTAGTTGGGTATATTTAAATTTATATTATAATATTCTTCTTTCAAAATTCAGGTTGACGAAGTCGCGATTACAGCTGGGTACATAATGTTTGTTTGACTCACCTTTCAACTTTCACCCACATTTATGAGCATTCCTGGGGAGTAAATTATGTGACGTTTTTACACCAACCCATAAAAATATTGCTTTTCGAGTAATGAGACGCTGTATTACAATGTGATTACATTCAAAATCCGAGGAAAGTGTGTTTTATGACATCGACAGAAAAGGGTCATGAACAGAAAAATATATTCAAATTAATTTTTTCGCACACCTATGAAAGATTTTAATGTTGGTTTTGAATGTGGCGGAGTGAAATGAGTTCCGTTTTTATTGGAAAGGTTTTTCTGCTGACAATCTTTTAAGCAACGCACTGTCCATTCATTTAATGTTGGAAATTCTTAGTGCAAGCAATAATTCACTCCAGTTAGTTAAACAAATATATTATTTTTCTTTTGAGTTATCTCTTGTTGTTGTTATTGTATCTATTAATTTATGGAAAAAAAACCTTCTTTGTTTGGTTCGTCAATATGTATATAAAACTTTCTATCTAAACTTTCTCGCTCGCAAATCTTTCAACTTTTAAAAAGTAAGTTAAGGCTCCCTTGTCTCTTAACCTTGTTCGTTTATTTTCTTGTTTTATCTTACAAGACATCCTAACATCACCCGTATGAAAATAATTTGTTTCTATACATACATATGTTCTTCTACCTCTTTTCCTTTTTTATACTATAGTATCTCTCTTATGTCTTAGGTCTGGACACCGACTACCAATATAGAGTAGGAATGAATTTATGATAATGATAATTAACAACAGATAACACGAAATAGACAGAATGGAATAAGATTTCCTTTTTTATATATAGGAAAAAGCGGCCAACGACCATGCAGGCCTGGTACCTGATGTTAGGTATATCCATGGACATCCACATGCAATCTCAAATGGATTGCGTAAATGCGTTACAACGCCACAGGACTGAAATGATTATATCGCTTGTAAGTCTATTCGGTAATTGTTCATCTCAAACCGAATTCCAAGAGCTGCTTTAGGGTGGAAAATGAGGGTCGAACCATAGTTCTATGACCTGCCATAAATAAATAAATATTTCCTTTAATGATAAATTCTACAAAATGAGTCTCGGGAAGCACCTTACCTGCATTATGGAAGTGTACCCGTTTAGTACCCCAATAATGGTTTTATAAAACTTTTTTATGTACGATGCCGTCTGCTTTCACCGAGTTTTATTAAGAGTTCTTTCGGTTTGATGGAATCATAAACATTTTATTTATAAGAAAATAGTATCTGCATCAATTCCTATTAGGTACTTTTTACGTTCCCGTTATAATTAAGTATTAAATTGTTTATCATCATCAACCCATTGCTGTTCTATTGCTGAGAATAGGAAAGGTAAGGAATATTAGAAACGTCGCCAATGACAAGATTTGTGTCGCTTACTTAGCAGTGGGATTGGCGGGGGTCGCGCTGGCCAAGATGCTTTCCTGTTACATCTTGATCGATGTAGTCCCGTTTGACCACCATTCCCGGGGGTTATTGAACCCCCTCAAGCAAAAGCTCGGATGAAGAGGGAGTCCTTGAGGCCCGGATAATCCCTATCCATATCTTCCCTCGCGAGAGCTGACAGTTCCGCTGAGTAGCAAACGAGGTGTAGGACGTTTCCTATATCGTTCTTTCGTTCAACCGAAAAATTATCGATCATTTAGACCCCAGTGAACTTACAGCATAGATTCCCACTGTATGTTCTACTATTTTTTTAAAGTATTCCATCTTATGATTAATAACATGGAATACTTTAAAAAAATAATTTAATAATGAAAATCTACAATCTAATTATGATAAAAGCCTAACCTAAACAATGTAAAGGAAGTCCTTGCCCATGCGGCATGGTGCCAAGAACACTAGCGCATTCCCGCGTTGAATAGCAAATTTAATTCAAATACAAATGTGGTTATTTATAAAAATACGATAATCCGTATAAGTTGCAAAGTTAAATATTTTTGTTTTTATATTACATTACAAGGTACTCACATTAACGATTTACGATCATCGATATTATAACCAAATAAATAAACTTACATACACTCGAAACACCCTATTTTCCTTATGCAATCGAGTGAAAAGCCACAAACATTTACCTTTTCAATGATTATGATGCAATAACGCAAAAGTTTTGATGTAAGTCTACATTAAATATTAATTTACAGTTCATTGAATCGCGTAAAACACGCCGCGCATTCGTTTCGAACACTTGGCGAAGACGTGTTTATCGGGTAAACACTTCAAAAGCTTCCTTCGGTTTGGCCTCTTTGATACCGGGCGATACGAATACAGAAGTGTTTACACCCAAGTATACCGAATATAATTCATAGTTCAAGACTATTAGTGCTTTACCTTTTCAAGTAAATGTCACTTTAATAAAGTTAAATTGTGTTTTGTATCAAATTGCAGTGGTTACGTATTTATTCCTCTTGGCTTTGAAACATTTAGTCCGCGGGGTCAGATTGCCAAAAAAATTAAAAACAATTAGAACCGCGCTTAATCAATGGCGCCGGTGACAAGAGGGCTGGTCCATATCCCGCACGGAGAATTACGATTGCTATTCAACGCAGGAATGCAGCTAGGGTTCTTGGGGTCCCTGTAGCGCGGGACCAGAATAGCGCTACGGTATCTCCTGCCTGTCGTAAGAGGCGACTAAAAGGAGGACGC